>JAWZYV010020088.1:0-22834 GCA_038373885.1 Cheiracanthium punctorium | reverse complement strand
CGGATTAAACTCACCCGCCTCTCATCGACCGATGGGTTATTGCTACTAGGGTTTTTACGTTGTCAGGGGTGGCGCCATCATATTTGTGTGTGTTGGAGGGAAGAAGGCGGCATATTCGGCATTTGCCTTGGATGACAGAAACCTATGCCATGCCACTGTATTAGGTTTATTTATTTTGAAAACAGGAAAGCACAGAGCTGATAAGAAAGCTCTGGTTTAAAAGTGGGGGAATAAGGGCTCGACTTAATTTTCAGCAAAAAAATTGCTGGAGCCCCAATATTCTTTAGAGGAGCAGTTCCCAACCTTTCATCATTGTGATCACCAAACAGAGGATAACTTACGATGGCACCCCCCCCTTCGCATATATAAAAAATGCCACCACCCCCCTCCCTAGTTTTTTTACTCTTCAACAACGAACATTCCGTTGCCTTTTCTACAAAATAATGTTATCAGTGAAGTTTGAATTGACATTTTAAATGAAAATAACTATGTTTTTGGAGTAAAAAAAAAAAAAAAAAAAAAAAAAAAAAAGATTTTTTTAAAAACACATTATCACTTGCTCGTTACCTATTTTCATGAGCCCCCTCAAACGATCTCGTGCCCAAAGGGGGTCGGGCCCTACCGGTTTTAGAGCCGCTGCTCTAGAGCTCTTGTTCATACTCAGTGGTGTAACTGCAAACACCTACAACTGCTGCAATATGGGAATCGGTAGTACATCCTGTTAAAATAATGATTATTCCCATGTAATATTGGACATTCAGGAGCTCCGCTGTTTTTTTTGCCTAATATGTAAAAATTCATCATCTCAAAAAGGAAGTACAGGAGCTGAGGTACCGTGAGCCCCTATGCAAATTTAAGCCCTGAATAAAGGCCAGTTGCAGACTCGAGTCTGATCCGATATGCTAGAACTAGGGAACTCAATGTATTTTTCAGTATCTACACGATGGTATCGCAGAGGAAAGTGGTCCCCTTTTGTGTGTTTCGTGGTTTGTCACGGGTTATCCTTTGTTGGCAAATCCCGACTGGTCATTAAAAGCTTATAAATTTTTTGACCCTGCCACTGTTTCCGCCCCTTTTACAAAGCCAGCACGTGCAAACAGACCACTAAAAAACTCCCTGATACCCTGCCAGCATATGGCAATAGGACTCCAGTCTGCACTGGCCCTTGATTTGTTTATCAATACTAATGAGGAGGAAGTATCATAAATCTCTCTCCCCATCCTTCCTCATGGCATTGTTCTCAAACCCACTCTGCGGTTACCGCATGCGGTGGGGTGATCACTATTTGCACAAAGGCGCTATATACCCTGGAGCGGCCCTTGCCGAAAACTATTGTTCAGTAGCCCAGTAGTAAACAGTTTTGTGTTTTACCATGCCAAGAAAAAAGATTTGGGAGGGGCTCCACAAACAAAAAAATTACTATCCACCATCAATACACAACCACTCACACCAGAACACACAACATAAACAAACTTCCAACAACCTAAACCATATCGATATTACATACCCATCCCCTCAAAAAACAAATCCAAACTCCTCCCCCCCCTCCATCCCCTCTTTCCTTATTTACTTAACTACCATACCAAACATACTACCACCCACAAAACCACCCACCCTCCATCCACCCACACCCAACTCACTACTTACTCCCCATCCACTCCCCCCCCACCACCCCACCTTCTCTTTCTACCTAAACCCAACTCATCCTCCACCAACCTACTCCCAACTCTACCCAACTCCTCTCATACACCCCCACCACCACCCCTTAACCCTCCCCACCCACCCTTACACTCCTCCCCCTGTATCAACTATAATCCACCCCCCCCACCTACCCCCTAACACCATATATATCTAACACCTCCCCAAACCTCATATAAATAAACAAATATGACAACCCCCCCCCCCCCCCCCCCCCCCCCCCCCCCCCCCCCCCCCCCATTCCCCACCCCCCCCCCCCCCCCCCCCCCCCCCCCCCCCCCCCCCCCCCCCCCTACTATCCCTAACCCTACAGAAAAAATAAAAACATTTTTTAATTTGACTTTTCAACCATCATATCCCATTTTTTACTGTAACCCCCCCCCCCCCCCCCCCCCCCCCCCCCCCCCAAACCCCCCCCCCCCCCCCCCCCCCCCCCTTCCCACCACCCCCCCCCCCATCGAGCAACACCGCTGTAAGTATTTGTAGCAAAAGGACCATGCTTTGCTAAACTGTCTGCCTGTTCGTTAGCTTGAATCCCCATATGGCCAGGGACCCAAATTAGGGAAATGTTAGCTCCGTGTAACTTGGCCATACGAAGGTTGTGGTATAACTGTAATACTGCAGCCGGAGATTTGTAGGTAGTAGTTTTGAGGCTTTCCAGAGCCGATTTGCTATCCGTAAGGATTAGATAGTTGCCCGTGTGTATTAAACTAGTTACGGCTAAATTTATGGCGAGGACTTCGGCAGTAAATACCGAATTGATATGATTGATTAGGTGAGCTCGGTAAATAGTGTTACGAGTGTCTACTGCTGCAACAGCAGTTTTTTGATTATCCTTGGAAGCATCAGTAGCAATAATGTGGTAATTTTCGTAAGCATTCTCTATGTATTCATTTAAACTCCCCCTAATTGCCTGGGGAGGAAGGTTTTTATTTTGAAAGGGAAGGTGTTCCGAAATGATTTCTACAAACTCCGTACTATGACCGAGAGGCCAACGAGTGGGAATTAATTGAGCAGGCGTTATCTGCAACCCCTCCAAATACCTCTCTAACAGAGGTTGGGTGCAGTTTAAAGAATAGTTCAGGTCAGAGTATGTGCCGCATTTAAGGAGAAACACCGAGGAGAGGAACTCCCTGCGCAGCGAAAGGGGACATTGACCAGATTCCTTATACAGTTTAAAGAGGGGGGTCCACATTGGAAGACCGGTCGCGAAGCGTAAGGCCGCATTATAAACCACATCCAGGCGTTTTAAAGTGGAAGGAGCAGTGCTACCATATACAGGGCACGCGTACTCTAGGGTACCACGAATAACGGCGTTAACTAAGTTGAGAAGGTCGGCTGTACGACAACCCCATCTAGAGGAGGCAATGGCTTTTAGGAGATTTAAACGTTTAAGAGCTTTTTTCACGATGTAGTTAACGTGGTGTTTAAAATTGAGGTTGCTTGAAAAGAAAACACCAAGAACTTTTATGTTCGTTTCCCAAGGGATGGCAGCCCCCTGGATTTTTAAGTCAGAATTTGGGGGGGCAGTTTTCCGGGAGAAGTTAATCGCAGCACATTTGTCAGGGCGAATATCAAGTTTCCAATACTTGCACCACTGGTGAACCCTATCCAGGCTATTCTGGAGTTTTACTAACGCCGTGGGCATGGACTGATCTGTACAGTACACCAGGATGTCATCCGCGTATACGATTACTTGACTTCCAGAGTCTATTGTCTCAAAGAAATCCCACAAGTATATCATAAATAAAATGGGCGATAGAACACTGCCTTGTGGAACCCCCGGTTAGACTCCAGCTTGCGGGAGAACACCCCCTCCATTTAATTTGTATTGTCCTGTCGCTAATCCAGTTTTTAATCCATAAAGCCGTCCTACCTGAAATCCCTAAAGTTACCATTTTGTGTACTAGGGCATCCCTCCACACCGAGTCGTATGCAGCATTAATATCTAACTTCACTGCGACTACATACTCCCCACTCGTTCTTGCTTTTTTGATGTCGTGATGGAATAGATACAGAGCTTTAGTACTATCCTTAGTAGGAAGAAAGCCAAAGTGTCGATCGTGAAATATGTGCTTTTCCATTACCCAATCTAAGATACGTTTAAGGAGGATTCTTTCCATAACCTTGCACCCCACCAAGGTGAGGGCAATAGGTCTATAAGAACTGAGCTGATTTTTTGGTTTGCCAAATTTCCAAAGAGGGAGAATAATCGCAGATTTCCAGTCTGCAGGCACCGTACCAACCCGAAACATGCTGTTAAAATCCAGGAGCATTTTTTCCCGATTGGCATGACTTAAAGCCTTGAAAATAAAGCCCGTAACACCGTCTTCACCAGGAGTGGTGTTTTTCATTTGGCTTATAGCTGTATTAAATTCTTCCAGTGTAATATCCCTGTTCCAATGCTCGTTGTCACCGCTGAGGTCATACGGGATCCCTTCCAAATTCCTGCTACTGCTAAACTGTATTCCGAACGCGTTAGCCTGATTAACAGAATCGGCCACCACGGACCCTTGATGTTCAAGAAGGAGGTGAGAACCACCCTCCGCAGACCTATTGCTCAGCGCTTTTAGGATTTTATATATAGTACCATTCTGAGGGGTAGCACAGATGTCAGCCCAAAAAGCCCTGGCCCGTGTCTTTGTATACCGTTTAAGCTGGGAGGAGAACCGTTTATATTCTCTCCAATAATCTTTGGACAGATATGTTTTGGATAAACGTAAGTATTTCCTTTTTTGACCCAGAAGCCAGGCACAGCGCGAATCCCACCAAGGAGGGCTAAGAGGGGATATGGGATGCCTTTTCATATGGGTACGGAGCTTTTCTTTAAAGAGAGCTTGGAAGTCATGGAAGGCGACTGAAGTCCCGGACGCCATCGAAACATTGATAGCCCGGAAATTGCTACCCAATCTGTGTTATACACCATGCGTTTTGGGGCAGAGAAGGGGGACAGGTCAAGGACAATGGGAAAGTGGTCTGAATCGAAACTGTCAGAGTGTACATAGAGGTGAAAATTGGGAAAAATGTCTGCGCTGGAAAGTGATAAATCAATCAGGGACTGCGTACCACTCGGAGCGATATGCGTCGGAAACTTAGTGTTTAAGATGCAAGTGTTGCTGTTAAGCACCCAGTTAAAAATTTCCTCAGAACCAATTGTATTATGTGCGTTACCCCAAGCAATATGCTTTTGGTTAAAGTCGCCCAAAATTAGATAGGGGCTTTGAATGTACTTCATAAGGTCACGGAACCAGGTACCAGTGACCCGACCGCACGGACAGTACACATTGACTATGTAAATCCACCGAGACGATATCCAAATTTTAACACACATACTTTCTACATCATTGGTTGAGCAACTACCAATGTCAACTTGCAAAGAGGGTAATTTAGAGTGGACAGCAGTGAGGAGACCCCCACCCCGCCCAGGCCTGTCTTGCCTGTAAACCACCATCCCTTTCATATTAAAGGAGTCGCTAGCCTTGAGAAAGGATTCCTGCAAAACCACTACGTCAGCGGTAGAAAACGGACGGAATTTAAGCCAATGACACTTCGAACGAATGCCCCTTGCATTCCACTGCACCACAGAAAAGGAAAAATTAGCAGCCATCCTGAAAAAAAGGGGGAGGGAAAAAACAAGAAAAAAACCCCTCAAACGAAAAAGGGGCAGCAACGAAAGAGAAGAAAAAAAAAATGGAAACTATTTATATTATTTCTCTCTAAGAGATCAATGAGTATGAAATATTTCAGTTCTTTTAGAATGAACTGAAATAAGTTTGCGAAAAATATAGATTACGATGTCTAGATTTAGAGGTTGGATCGAGCCTCACCCTTGTAAGATAATAAAAAAAAAATAAAATATTCAGCCTTCAGCTGAAATTAGTTTCCCCTCCGCTAAAGAGGTTTTTTGACAGAACCTTTTAATTTGTATTGGCAGCCATGTACAGGATGTATTTGCATGTAAATCAAACGGGGAGAAACCAACCGTTCTTCCAGTGGTGTCAAGTATTTTAAACAATCCGGTATTTCGGGGAATTCGAAGCCATTGCTTATAGCTAATTGTGGTATTGTCAATTTAATCAAACAATCGTAACATGTTCTGCAAAATTTGCCAATATCACCGATATCTTTGTAAAAGACTAGTTTTATAAAGTCCGTTGTCGCTCCTTTGGACAGTAAAGTTGTTTTGGAAAGGGTTCTTATTGACTTTTTGAACCACAGTCGATCACAACAATAGCATTGGTGGATTGGACCATCAGCAACAGCTTCGAAAAATTTCTCAGCTAATTTACGAAATTCTAGTTCTTCACACCTTACATTTAGATCAGTATCTGTTCTTGGTCTTTTCGATGGTATATCTAGACAGAGTCGTAAACGTTTTCTGTCTTGTCTTCTGGATTTGGATTCCGCTTCTTGAGCACGAAAATCTGGATCTTCCCTTTTTCTTTGCATAAATAGACGGTTAATTTCACGATGACTTTCTTCCGGATTAGACAACTGGCGAGGACGGCCAGCGCGGCCTTGAACAACAGTCCCGGGTATATTCTTCTGATATTTAACGATGTAATACTGAACAGTAGAGCGTGAAATACCAAGCCTACGAGCTATTTCACACTGCGTGAGTGGTGTGTCAGAAAAATAAAGCGATATGATTTGGTCTTTAGTCTCTTGAGAAAGCACCATAGTCTCAATCAATCACGGTTAATAGCTTACTTTATTTACTACTATCAATTATCATCCACGACCTTTTTTTGTCTAGATATATTACACCTTTCAGCTACATAAATTTGTTTAGAACAAAAAAGTTATTTTTATTCTAAACTATCGTCCTGGCAACCAGCGAAAGAAAAAGAGGAAAAGAATCTTCGTTGCCATCCCCGCAAACACCTTGATGGAATATACGTAAATAATTTAATTACTTTTAATTCATAGTTATTAATACAAAACTATTCGTAAATCTTTTGTGAAAAATTGCTCGAATTTATTACTTCATCCTTTTGTAACTAACGTAAAGCTAAATGTATTTTTGCGTATACACTAAAACAATAAAGATTTTTCATGTATTTTATTGATCCATATGATGCGAATTTCAAAAGTGCATATGCTTACTTTATTTACTACTAGCTGCGTGCCCGTTCTTCGCACGGTAGGAAACTAAAATTTTCCTTACATGTGTAATTCGAAATTATTCGTGATGTGGAATTTAAAAAAAAAAGAGCAAAATTATTTGACTCTTAATGTAAAGTTTGTGTCATGAATACTAACCTGATCATTGCAGTATAATGACTCAAAAAAATACGTCAGTGTCATTCACTATCAAAAAAGTGGAAAGCTTAATGGTTTGCAGAGAACTCCTGGCTTTCAAAATGTCTTATTTCTAGATAATACTGTTTTTTAGGCTCAAGTTGTAGCATTAAATACCTAAGACACTACATGAAATGTAGCACCATTTATTTCTTTCCGAACATGTACCATATAAGGAACGTATTGTAATCATGAAAAAATTCGACTTCGAGATTTTGGTGTATATACACGTTTTGAAGTCTTCTGAATTCATTCATGCTATTTTCAAGAGATGTTTTTAAAATAGCTGCGCACCCGCTCTTCATACGGGAAGAAGGGAATATTTTACTACTAAAATCATATCTGCATGTGAGAAAACAGAATTTCATTTTTAAAAAAGTTCAAGTATTCTCTACTGTTGAAATTACTGCGGGATATATTAACGCAAATTAGAATTACTTTTCATTTAGTTGGATGTAAGACAACCGTTGAAAAAGGATAAACACTTTTAATTTCATGAAATATTTATTAACGTGGTACATTGCGATTTATTCATATTATCTTTACAAATCTAATAATACTACCTATTACGTACATTAATACTATCTATACTCGCTTCTCCCTCTTCAAGGCTCCCTTAAAAGAAACAGCTTAGATTATTTGGCCTCAATGGGATCTTGTGATTCTGTGGCGATTCTTTGCAATTTACGCATTAGCATAAATAATAATCATTTCACATAATGGTTGCCATTAAGGAAACTCTCCATATATATTTAATTTATACATAGTTTTATAAGATTGGCGTATTTAGCGCCGTAAACCATTTCATCTTACTGTGGGGAGAAAATATCCAAGGGGTGCCATTTTAAATATCCAATAGCGATATCTTTTATATCCTCCATAGTCCTGTCTCCTGAAAAACATCAAACTGTGTAATCTCGAGGAGCTACTTATTCCTATTTTAATTGTGACAGGGCGTTAGAGTTGCAGAGTTTACAAATTTCACACATTTTTTTTAATTTATGACGTCACTGTTTGACTGCCGTAAAGGATACCCCGGTAGATTAATTTCGGAGTTACTTTCGATATTTCGCATAATTGTTTTCAAACGGTATCATTAAAACTTTGCGTGACCTTTATGGAGGAACGTAATTCAACGTTAAAATAAAACTATACTCGCAACCTGCATGCGTATGTTAGGCAACGCCTGCGCTAAATTAAATGCCAAAAATAAAAATAATAAATAGAAAAATTTTAATATATCGCGCTTTGAAACGAACTTTGTAACTTTTAAAATGAACATTTTCAGCGCCGTGAAAACATTTCAATTTTTAAATAAGCACCGGATTAAAATACCACTTCTAATAATAATAATCGTGAATTTCTTAGTTTATTTCTACAGTAAATTTTAATCAAAATTCCCTGTGTTGAAAATAGAGCTGGAATAAATGAGTTAAAATTATGGCGTAATTTTTAGGTATCTTAAAGCATTTGACGTCATAGATCCTCACTTGCGAATTGAAATTCTGATATCCCATTTAAAAACTCGATTGGTTGAAAAAACCCTTTTTTCTAATCCTTTCTGTGGCAACAGCCGAACATAAATTCTCGTGCCGTGATCGCAATGTAATGAATGGCGTAAGATCGCGTTGATGCTATTAAATTCTAAACATTAGGCTGCATTAAAATTCGTAAAAAATCATCTAATTTACATAATTTTTTCGTTTTTATTTTAAAAGAGGGAGAAAAAAATGTTTCACGATTTGTCAAAATATCTAAAAGTTATGACGGATAGAATTCAAGATGCGACAGTTTTAAAATTATTTTACGAAAAAAAATCGCGAAGCAGATGTTTAGTAAAAAAATTCCTAAAAATCGGTAAATCAGGTTAAGTATTCAGAACAAACTGTTTTTAAAAGAAAATTTTCTCCTCTATCCGATGATACAAATGCCGTTTTGCTGCGAGCGTAATTTCCGCCGTTATTACGAATTAGGTGAGAAAAAATGCCAAAAATCGCATAAAACATAAAATAAAAAAAAATCTAGGTCGAATTTTGAAAAAATCGCTTCGAGGTGCACAACTACATATTTACATCTTCCCGAATACCAAATTTGGTGTTTCTAGGTGTAGCCGTTTGTCCGTAACGCTGCAGACAGACACACACACACACACACACACACACACACACACACAGACACCTTCTTTTATAATAAGTAGAGACTATCAATTATCATCCACGACCTTTTTTTGTCTGCCAAAAACTATTACCCTCTTTAGCGGAGGGTAAAAAGGGGGGGGAGGGGACTAGAATTCCTCGTCCATGTTTTCCAGGCCCAAAGCCGGTACTGGCGGGCCAGTGTCGGCACTGCTAAAAATTTGTTCTAGAGTCTTTGAGAGTTTGTTTTGAGAAATTTGGTCTGGTCGATATGTTGGAAGTATGTTCTGAGTTTTTCCAGAGGGACCCGCTTTGGGTTTTTTCGTTTTCCGTTCTGGTGATGTATAATCCTCAGATTTAGTAGCTTCAACTGTGGTGATAACACGTTCCTGGACTAAGCCAGAGAAATTCTGCAGTAGACTTCCGAGAGCCTGTAGGAATATATGAGTTTGTTGCTGTAGGACGTTTGTCATAATCTCCTGGGAGCGCTGTAGGAAGTGCTCGAGAGTAGCTTCTAAGTCTTTCTTAGAAATAGAGTTGTTTCCGGTGACAAGGGTCTTGTCGTGAATATCGTTCTTCAAAGCAGTCGCGAAAGTTTTTTGATTTGCAGGAGCTTGAAAGCGCCGCCTTGCCTCGGTGATGGGGAGGTGATTGTCAGCTTTGAATTTAAGAAGGTTTATTTCTGTAGCTCTCGCTGAGCAATTAATACTGGAAGCCTCGTGTGCTGCATCACAATTGCTGCATTTCAGTTGTGTTGACTGACAGCTTAGAAAACTATGATTTCCGGCGCATTTTTTACAAACCGCTTCGTATTTGCATTTTTGAGCTATGTGGTCGAAACGCCAACAATTTAGACATTGCCGAGGGCGATCATAAAATCTTTTAATCTTCTCAATCATGTAAAATATTTTTATTTCAGAGGGGATGTTGGTACCAAAAATGGTGATCAGTACCGTTTCTGTAGGAACTGTTCCAGTGGGACTTTTTTTTGTAAAGCGGCGAATTTCTTTGATTTTGAGGTTATTTTCAGCCTGTAATTCTGTTCCTAAATCTTCAAGCGGGATGCTAGTTGCGATGTTATGCAATAAAAAGCGGGAAGTTATATTTTCTTGTTGGACGTACGGGCGGATAGGTTTCTGAAGGACGTCTGTCATTTCCGCCAGTTCTTTTGCACAGTTCAAATTTGACGTCTCAATCATTAATTTGTTATTTCTCGTAAATTTAAGGTTTAGTATGTGACCGCTGAACTGCAATTTGCTAGTCAGCTCTGCTTTTAATTTATGTGGTTGGTTACGGGGGATGTTACCATCCTGGGCTTCTAAAAAGATGACTATGTTATTTACTCCATTAGCAAAAGCATATTCCAGTTGGAGGGGAGGAGGGACTTCTTCCCTGATACAAAAACTTACGTTAGACACGGCTTCACCGTCTGCCACGTTGAATTCCGAATGCATGGACATGAATGCAGGTAACCGCCCACAAAAAACAAGACACGGGGGAGTTACCCCAAGAAAAGGAAGGGAGAAATGCACTTACCTCGTGCTATTCTAAATTAAAGGAAAAAAAAACAACCAAAAAAGGAAGTAAGAACACCACCTACAGTAGGTATAACTATAAACCCAAGAGGGGAAAACAAACCGGACGAGCAGCGCACCCCTCAACCACAGATCTTCCGGTCACATCTTAATGGAGATCTGCCAGCTTCACCAACTGTTGCCACTCATGGGTTACATAAAATTATACATGATTAAATGAACGAATCGATTACGATTAAGTTCTTGGTTAGAAGTATACATTCAGATATGTCACATCCTCCCTTTTATTCAGTATATTCTGTTAAATAAGCAGGACGCTTACTTATGCAACCAAATCTAGTTTTATAAGACTGCTCATTACCTGAATCAGTACCAGCTAAATACTGACCATTATCTTTGTTAGGTTCATTATCAGATGGACAGTCACTTGAACCATTAACATTAAAGTCATCATATTCAAAATTTACAATGTTTTTCACAGGTTTGTTTACTTTTGAAAGAATCAAGTATTTTCTATTTCTGTAATAAACATTGCCTAGTGCTGTTTTAATTTTATATGATCTTGGGGTGTTAGCTTTCGATAAGATGATGGCAGGTTCCCATGTCTTCCCAGATAACCAGTTACATCCGTTGGATATCCTACAGATATCATTTAGATCCTGCAGCCGTCATATCATACTGTAGGCGTCTATAGAAATCCACTGGCTACTTTGTATCTGACAGATGCTAGAGATCCAGTCAGAGAATCCGATGGATGCCTGCCGATGTCACTTTTAGACGAGCATGCGCAGTTATCAGAACTTTCGGAATCGGAAGTGATCGGAAGACAGTAGCCATTTTGTTGAGCGCGAAAATGTGTGCAAGTGTGGCGAGTGGCTTGCGAAGTTAATAAACTACAATACCTGTATTTGAACTTCATACCTTCATGTAGATAAAGTAAGTTTTTAAATGCATACGTACGTGTATTACTTATTGTAAAAGAATTATTAAAAAAACTTTTAAGAGTTGAAAAACTTATGATTGTTTGGTTTCCTTCACGTGGTATGTGTGTGTGCTTGCAAGCGTTGCTTTATTCAATGCCTAGAAATTAGTATTTTCAGCCGGAAAGGAGTAAATAAATAGTAAAAAATTTGTACTACTACAAAGATTTAAAAAATTTGTGATTTTGCAAGTCGAGTTGTTGACTATCCATATTTGTTTTGAAATTGCCTTTTTATAGGTGTCAATCTCGATATATTTTACAAATGGTGTATAAGCTTTTTGCGCTACCATTAAAATAATAACAGTGCTTGAAAATATAAGCATGTGTACATATATACGATTATGAAATCCGTTCAAGTTACTCAGAATTTATTACTTTGGTGCAAGAGAGCGCAAATATCGGTCGTTAACTAAATTGCTTCTGTTGTTAATTGTTTATTTATTTTTGCTACTGTGACGAAAGATTAACTTTTTACACTACCTGAAAATATCGTTTTGCATAGTACCCTTCTTTGTCTTATTTCACAAAGTTTTCAATTAATTTTGATGGGATATTGCTGGATTTATGTGCTCAGATATAGCATTTGAGAAATGCAACAAACAATTGTGTTTTTAATTATTGAATGTGTTCATTACAACAAAGCAAAATTTACATAAAAAATATCAGCCTTTCTGATTATTTTAATTTATCAAGTTTGCTATGCTATGGTTTTTAAATTAACGAAGTTTTTATGTTTGTTATCTGAACAGTTTTAATTTTGGTTTTATAAGTAAACTAATTTGTATTTTAATTATATTAATTTGAGCATTGAAAATATTTAGTTCAGCTTACATTATAAGTTATCCTGGAGTGAGTTTTCTTATAGTAGTATTAAGATCGTGGTGTGCAAAAATGTGATTTTGGTACATATATACAAATAAACATAGGGCTTTAAAAATTTTAGTGTCTCTTCAAAATATGTACTACACACTGTAATAAACAAAAAATCTTTCAATTGTAATACTACAAAAATTCTTAGCTTGTGAATTAGTTTAAAGTTTTGTGAAATGTGATGTGACACTTTGAAAACTTTTCTTCTGCATTTCCATGTTAACAACATTTTTATGGAAGTTTCGTAAGAAGCAAAGTTTTTTCCATTCATTTCAGTGTGTACTGCAGTTTATAAAGAATCATTTTCAATTTTTTGAGTCCCTGGCACAATTAATTTTGTTTACCAAAACCATGCATCAGGTTTTGTGTTTCTTTAAACTACAGCCTGGCATATGTTGTTTTTATAGGGGCACCCACGGAGGGGGCTATGGGGGCTCAAGTCCCCATAGAGGGGGGGTGTTAGAAGTAAAAAGCATTGAAAATCGTCCCTAATGAATTAAATTTTTCTTTTTAAAAATTGTCTTTAAATTATTTCTAAAGAACATTTTATAAAGTTAGTTTGTGAATAAATACTTGCAGTTACTATACAAAGGCAGTTAAACTCGTTTTCAACGATACTGAAAAGATCTGATTACAATTTGTCAACAGCATTGCTCATATGCATGTTGTTCTATGGGCAAGTCAAGTGGCACAGAATATTTTGACATTATAAGGGAGTTATAACTATATAATCGAGGTCACTATAACAGAGTTCAGCAGAATTTGTAGCCTACTCCCCCCCCCCTTAAACTAAAACCCTGAGTGAGCCAGTGGTTACTTTTTCAATTTATATTGTTAATTTATTAATTATTGTAATGGTTGTACAGAGAATAAATTATAATGATTTTAATAGTCATGTTTATCATCCCTTAAATTAAGTGTAATCACCATCTCCATTGACATGTATGAGAATAAGATGACTTTAGAGAAATGTTTTGATGCAATACTTTTAATGCTACATATACTTTCAACTATCAAAAACAAGATCTCTAAGCATGTTCTTGAAAATAGGTACCTTTTATGATAATTTGAAAACAAAATGACATTCAAATTTTTTTTTAAAGTTCCTTTTTCATCTGATTATGCTGTTGCACTTCAGAAAATTTTGCAGTGTAATTCTTTGTTTATTACACAGTTAGTTCTTTTAGAAATTTTCAGAACTCTCAATTGATTTATAGGGATGGGATAATCAAATGTAGTCTAGCATTTAAAGAGGTATTGTTTGTTCGCAAAACAGGTTTTCTTTTGTTTCTGCTTTCAGTCTGGTAATACTTAGGTAAAATAATGTAAATTGTGGAAATGCAAAATCATCAGAGTTTATTGAGGATGTATGCAGACAAAATTTGTCTTTGTGGCTCCTTCACAAAATTACATTTTAATAAAGCATCCTTAGGGAGGGGGGGGGAAATCAATTAAACTGGCCCTTCACAAAAAATATAGTTGAATTAAAATGATCTTCAGTATTTTGCACTGTATTTTAATTTGTTTCGTAAACTGTTTTAACAAGGAAAACTTTGACAAAAATTCACATAAAATTTCCCAGAAAAGTGTATAATACATTCAGTTACAATATATGTGTCATATATTTATATGCCGTGTTTAAATTTTGTTTAAGGATTTTGCAGCAAATGAAGCTTGAATGATTCAAAATTTTGGATCCTTTCCTTTAAAATCTTGCAGAAGCTTTTATTTTATGTAATTGGACTATAAATATGTTATTTTAACTTACTGAGTGCGGCATTTCGACTTTGATAATAATCAACTCCTGATTATATATATATATATATATATCAATAATCATAATATATATATATATAAATTTATCAACTCATACAGAGTGTTAAAAAATAATTTTGTTTTATATTTCTAAGTACTTAGATTTTTAAACAGCATGACTTCTCAAAATTGAAAGTTTAAACTAGTTAAATTCCTTCTGATTACCTAACCTCTCAACAAATAGACAATAAAATTCTCACTATTCTAATTAAGTTGATGAAAGTTGCAAACTAAAAATATCAATTTACATTTGTTTTACATATTTTAGATGTGCGAATAACCTATCATTAACATTTGATGCAATTTCAGTTTTTAGTAATGAGATAATTTTATTCACATACTAATACATTAATGTGGATGAGTAACATGCAATTTGTATTTATAAACTTTAACTGTAATACTTTATTGTTTTACATTAAAGGGGTTAAAATTGAAGTCTTGGAGAATTCTGGTGAGAAATTGGCTGAAGAACACAGTTGCTTATGATTCAAAGGAAAAAAAAAAGAGACTTAATTCATTAATTATTATGGACCTTAATAGGTAAGTTTTAGCACGTTTGAACTAAGTTACTAATTAATTTGATATGCTTCTTTCTAGCCAAAATGAAAATCTACAGTATTTTCGCTGGTTCTGCTTATCTTGAATTGATTCATCATTGAGAATGAGAAACCACAACAGATTGTAACCTTTTGTTGTTACCAGAAAGTACCCAAACTTGTAAAATTTTCAGCGTGAAAATGAACCACATTTTTTTTTTGGGGGGGGGGGGATTTAGAGTGTATAAAAAAATCTGTTTACAAAATTAGATTAATAATATTTATGAATAATTAGTGTTGTTAAATTCCAGTAATCTTTTGAAGAATATTCTTGACAAGGAGAATTTTCTCTTGAAAGTTATGAAAGAGTTTTTCATATGGAAACTTGTAATTGGATATCCTTAAATTTGAACAAATCATCAAAAAGAAAGCTATTTATTTTTTATCATTTCCCTAAAACTCGTATCTTCAAATAAAATCTAATCATTTTTCATTTTCAAAAGACAAAATGCTTTATTAGAAATATGTTCCATTTCGTGAACCTTTTGAAATTGTACTAACTTTTATTTTTATCCTTTAAGAGTTTAAAATTGTGGATCCAAATGTGCTGATTTCCCACATTTTTTTTTCTTTTATTGATCAATTAGCAGTTTTTTTCCCTTGGGGATGAGGAGCTTTTTGCAAATGTCCATAGGCATACTTGCTATTTTTAATGCACTTTTTGTCGAATTCATGTCTTTCCCCCATAATGCAGTACATCCAGCAGACTTCATTACACAAAATTTCCTAAGAAGCCTTCTCATGCACAATATTGTGCTAATTCTGATGGAATTTCTTTCACTGGGGCATTCTTAGAATCAAATGTTTATTTTAACCTTTGTCATTTAAAGGTTATCCTAGGGAAAATACTAAGTGGATAGGTCTAGTATTAGGAATTGTGCAGGAAAGGGCGGTATGTGTACCAAAGATGGTAGATGCATGTCATGCATGTTAAAAGTTAGCTTTATAGTTTGGGTTTGGAACATACTTTTTAAAGATCTGCAATTAAAAAGAAGTATATATTTAGGACTCACACTCACCTTTCAGTTATTTAAAAATTATCTTTCATAAGAGCTATTTATTTTTAGAAGTTAATTGTCTCAAAAAAAAAAAATACTTTTGAACTTTTCTCTTAAATAATCTTTTCTTCTCTTCGCAAAATAAAGACTTCCTCATAAAATCGCAGCAAATGTGTGTTTTACCAAACTGTTGAATTGATGATTCTTGAGGAGATCTGGCTGTAAGCATAATAAAATGTAAAATAAAATACCTGTTTCAAATCATTCAGCCAAAAGCATATGTGCATTAAATGCTAGTTGTTTATTTATAGATATATTAACAGCATTTTTAACCATTTTTTCAGGTGCTGTGTGTGATGACTGACTGAATAGATGTGTTAAACCTAGTTGGAGAAGAATTCCATACTCTGCCATGGTGTCATGACTTATTTTGTAAAGAATACCCATCACAAACATGTTCAAATATTAAATATGTAAAATCGTCATTGTGTCATGCCAAAGAGAGAATAATATATATGTAAAAATAAATGACGAACAATAAATAAATTGAGTTTCAAAAAATTTCGTTGTTCTTATGCTAATTATTTTCAGGCATTTCTATTTACTTGAGCAAAAGGTACGTCTGATTTTTCTTTTCTTTAAAGCCATTCTTGATTTTTTTTTTTTTTTTTCATAAATTGTCTGATTTATTTTAATGCCCAATTCTCTTAGAATTCAGAGTAGGAAAAGGAGTATATTTCAGTTGTTCTTCCTCTGTCGTACAAAATTGCAACTTGACTCTTTATAAAATTTAACGTTTCTATAATCTTGTAATTTCTAATTCACAAGGACTGTTTTAAATTGAAATATTGTTTTATTTTTACAACGTTAATTATTCATCCAGATTTGTTTATTCTAGTAATTAACTTATTAGCCTTTATGAAAAATTTTATACAGCAGCTGAAATCACTGATTAGTATTTAAATTATATTGTTTACAAAATTTTGCATTAAGCTTTTTTTATGTGTAATTTATATAAATTAACCTCTCCTAAAGTAATTAAATTTGCTTTAGGTCAGCATTTTGCTTTATTTTAAATTTTGTGTAGGTTACACAAGCATTTCTTAAATTAGCCCTACCAAAGAAAAAACAATTTAAGCTTTATTTTTAATAACATGAAAAGCAAGGAACTAGTGAATTTGAAGGTTATTAATTTCAAACTGAAATTCACAACTAAACATTTATGTACTAAGAAAGTGTGTGCTTTTTTTAGACTACAAAAATTTTCTCATTTCTTCAGTAAGCTGTAGTATATCAAAGTAAAGTATACTTAAACAAATTTTTAGTAACTAAATAACAATAGTTGAGCTACAAATATCCTGCTGGGAAATTGCACTTTTATAGAGCGTTGTCAAAAATAATTATTGGATGTTTAAAACTTTATACTGTTGATATCCCATTGGACATTAAAAAAATCAATTTACAGTATTTATAAGATATTTAATTATGCTGCTAATGTGGCAGTATTTTACTTACCACATTAATAGCACAATTAAATGTAATAAATGCAGTAAATTGATTCTATAAATTTCTAATGGGATATCTACAGTGTAAAGGTTATAAACACCCAATAGTTATTTTTGAGAGTTAAATAAGGGCCCTGCAAATATCCAGAAGGATATTTGTAGATCATCTGTTAGATCAAATTGTAGGCCTGTAAACATCCAGTGATTAAACTGGTGATGTTCTATAAAGGTCCTGCGATAGTCCTATCGGACATTTGCAAGCCGTCTATCGTATCAAACTGGACCTGTAAACATCCAGTGATTAAACTGGCAATGTTCTATAAAGGCCCTACTATAATCCTATCGGACATTTGCAAGCCGTCTATCGTATCAAACTGGACCTGTAAACATCCAGTGATTAAACTGGCAATGTTCTATAAAGGTCCTGCGATAGTCCTATCGGACATTTGCAAGCCGTCTATCGTATGAAACTGGGCCTGTAAACATCCAGTGATTAAACTGGCAATGTTCTATAAAGGTCCTGCGATGGTCCTATCGGACGTTTGCAGGCCGTCTATCGTATCAAATTGACCTGTAAACATCCGGTGTAAGGTCCTGTCAGCGTCCCATCGGACATCCTGTAGACATAAATAAGTGTGACATTGTGATACCCACTGGACATCCTACGTCCAGCTACGTAGCAGACGGCATCATCCAGTGGATGCATGAATATCCTGAATGAGGAAACCAGAGGATTTCCGTTGTTTGTCTTTGTGTTATCGGGGTTGTTTTTGATATTTTGGACTAACACTCTATCACCAGGTTTTAATGGTTTAAGCTTTTTTGTATTCCTATCAAAATAATACTTCTGTTTATTTTGCCTCTGTTTAAGTTTGGGGATAATGTTTCTCTCAATTTTAGCATCTAGCAATTTTTTACAAATGGGCAATCTAGTTCTCAATCTGCGATTAAATAACAATTGAGCAGGTGATAACCCAATGCCTGTAATGGGGCTATTTCTGTACTCCAGCAGAGCTGTTATAGGTTTCTTATTATCCTCGGCTGCTTTTTTGAATAAGTTCTTAAAAATACCCACTGCTTTTTCTGCCATTCCATTACTTTGAGAATGATATGGGCTAATGAAAGATAGTTCTATGTCCCAATGTTTAGCGAACTTCTTAAACTCCCAGCTATTAAATGGATTATTATCACATACAATTGTTTCTGGTACTCCAAACCTAGCAATAACATCCTCCAGTACTACAATGATATCACCCATTGCTTTACTTTGAACTTTTCCCACCTCTATCCATTTCGAATAATAATCAACAATAATTAGGTAATTTACACCTTTATAATACATTAAATCAGCTCCTATTTTCTGAAATGGTCTATCAATGATTGCGTAGTGAACTAGTTGTGTTCAAAAACGTGGAACTCTTGTGTTCATACAGTGCAACGAAAAATGGAGATTTTCAAGCCGCCGGGCGAAATGAACTTTACAATTGGTAACGTAGCGGACAATTGGAATAGGTGGTATCAAAAATTTATGAATTTTTTAATTGCTTCTGAAAAGAACGACAAAGGAGATGCAACGAAAATTGCCATTCTCTTAAATTTTCTTGGCGATGAAGGTGTGTCGATCTTCAACACTTTCAAATTTGAAAGAGAAGGTGACAGCACAAAATTTGATTCAGTAATCCAGAAATTTAAAGAGCATTGTGTGCCGCGAAAAAACATCGTATTTGAGCGGTACAAGTTTTTCTCCTGCACACAGGCGGAAGGTCAAGCTGTGGATGCCTACATAACTCAGCTAAAAACTCTAGCATCATCTTGTGAGTTTGGACTGCAAGAGGAATCCCTCATACGTGACAGAATAGTTCTCGGCATACACGATAAATCCTTACAAGAGCGACTGTTACGGGAACCGCAACTTTCACTTCAAAAAGCAGCGGAGTTTGTTCGAGCGTCAGAGATTAGCAAGGAGCAAATCAAAACCATCGCAGATCCACCAGTTAAATCTGACGTGGATGCAGTGAAACTTAAAAGAAACAATCGCCAAAGCAGTGCTACAGCATCACAACCATCTAAAAGTGGTGTGTTTATTAATTGTGCGAGATGCGGAAGGTCTCATAAGAGAAAAGAATGCCCTGCTTACAATAAATTATGTAACTTATGCAAAGGAAAAAATCACTTTGCTGTAATGTGCAGTAATATCAAGAAACCTGTAAAAAGTGGTAAAAGTCGTGAAGTTAATGAGATTCACCATCAAAATTTTCCTGAAATGTCGAGCTTGTATTTTGAATCAGTTACAAGAGGTAAGGACCATTCTGATGAGACTGTATGGTGTAAAAACATTACTATTAATGATAGACTCATTAACTTTAAATTAGACACTGGTGCAGAAGCTAATATACTTCCTTTATCTGTATTTAATAATTTAAAATTGCCTGATCTTGTAAAATTACGTGAAACTAAAACAGTGTTGATATCATATGGTAATTACAAACTTAAGCCAGAAGGCGAGGTAAGTCTTGCATGCACAAAAAATGGGTGCAAAAATGTCGAATTGGATTTTATTGTTGTTAATGTTGACTCTAAACCCATTTTAGGATTAAATGCTTGTAAATTATTACGTTTAATCAAAAGAATTGATAATATTGAAATTTCAGGTAAGAGTGAGATTTTAACTAAATATAGTGATGTTTTCGAAGGTTTTGGCAAGTTCCCTGGTGACCCTTATCATATAGAATTGAAAGAAAATGTTACCCCTGTTATTGACCCTCCTAGACGAGTACCATTAGCTATAATTCATGATCTAAGAAATGCATTAGCAGATTTAAAATCCAGAGGCATAATATCGGAAGTAAACAAACCTACTGATTGGGTTAATAGCCTAATTGTTGTAGAAAAGCCTAACGGAAAATTACGTATCTGCTTAGATCCTAGAAACTTGAACAAGGCTATTAAAAGGGAGCATCATGTAATCCCATCAAGTGATGAAATTATTAGTCGGTTAAAAGGAAATGAGTATTTTACAGTTTTGGACTTAAAAGAGGGTTTTGGGCAGATTCCTTTGGATGAAGCCAGTTCAGAATTGTGTACTTTTAACTCCCCATTTGGGAGATTTAAATTTAATGTGATGCCTTTTGGAGTTTCATCTGCTCCTGAGGTATTTCAAAAGCGAAGTCAAAAATTATTTAGTGATATTCAGGGAGTAGAAATTTACTTTGATGATTTCATTGTGTCGGGAAAAACTAAAGCTGAGCATGATAGGAGGTTGATGAGGTCCCCAGGAAACAAGCAGAGTATTCTGCAACATTATGATAAACTGTTTATCATAAACTTTTAGTAAAATTGTCACTGCGCGAACTTATCTGCGTATTATCTCCCTCCTTTCCTAATTAGCCGGGATCGTCTCTGATCCTTTTCTCGAAGGAGGGAGGCCCGCCCTCCCTGCCTATAGGTATAGGTGCCCATGTGGATTTGGGAACGATATCATTTGGTTGAAGAAAACCTCCACTCTCTCGCCATTATTTCGGGGGGGGGGGAAGAAGGTTGCGGTTTAGTACATTCATATTTTGTCATTGGATTCCGATGGGTCGTAAAACTAGTGTGAGCCGAGTTATCCCTCTTAATCCGAGTTTAACGCAAAAAACTCGTGAACTCTTCTTCATCAGCCTTCCGTCTTTTATTTATTTATTTATTTATTTTTGTTGCTGGGGGGCGGGGGGGGGGCTGGCGGGAAGAGGAGAGGAATCTGATGCATCCACCGGTGGCAATGCATCGTCATATGACGTATTATATTATGCATCGCATAATATGATACAGAAGTAGATCACAATGAATTATTTTGGATCAGAAAGGTATTTTAATTTTTATCTTTAATTTAAGATATTTGCTAATATGTGTAGCATCCACCAGAAATTAAATAGTTTTACTTTTTGGAGATACAACTGTGATGCGTCATTTAAGAAGATCTAGTGATGACGTCAAAGCTTCAGTTGTTAGGCCTTCTGCATCTATAGTCTGTTCGCCGAGTCGAGAGAACGAAACTGAACACTTGCACGTGCAAACTGGCGAAGAGTAAACACCTGGCCTTTTGTCAAAGCGCCAAACACAGTGTGAATATCTGCTTTCTTCTATTTATGCTGTCTGGAATTAAGAAAGATTGAATTCGCCTAACTAGGGATTGGTGCCAAAAAATGTAATTCTTTGGTAACCCGTTTGTTTACTTCCGTTCTCTCGTTTCCGTGAACAGACTATAGAAGGTGTTGGCGCGGGCTTTACAAAATCTATCCAACTGATATTGAACACAGTTTGGCGCAGGGACGTACGCGGAAAAAAAATTCGGGGAGGGTCAGAAAGTTTTGGAGGGGGTCCAAACGGTGAAAAAGGCAGAATTTTTCACAAAAAGACTTATAATCATTATTATTTTTTAACAAAACTGAAATTTTGGAGGGGATCCCGACCTCCTGGACCACCCCGCTGGGTACGTCATTGGTTTGGCGATATCTGAAATATTTGGAGCTGGCCCGAATTTATCTCTAGTGTCCACATCAGATTTTTCTTTTTTTCTGTAAACCTTAATTTTTTTTTTTTTTTTTTTTTTTGGAACTTCCCGATGAAAGGATTAACAGCTGTCATGCACCATTTTCTTTCCCACTAACGAAATGGAACAGAACGCATGATATTTTTTTCTTCTTTTTCTTTTTAAATGCCGCAAGATAAATAACATCTCAGCACCTGACAGTGCCGTGCCAGAAAATACATTTCTAACAGGACACCCCTATTCCCACCACCTCCGCCTTTGAAAAAAAAAAAAAAAACACATCCCGACGGAGATGTCAGTACGTCCAGCACTGCCTTGGCCGCCAGGAGACCCTCCATTTCCAGCAACGCCTGGAGTTCCGGGAGTCGATCCAGAGTTAGTGTTCTGGGTTTGTGAGTTCCTTCTCTGTGATCCGCCTTGACTTCCATGGGATCCACTGCTTCCAGCACTGCCTTGGCCGCCAGGAGACCCTCCATTTCCAGCACCGCCTTGAGTTCCGGGAGCCGATCCAGATTTAGTGTTCTGGGTTTGTGAGTTCCTTCTCAGTCTCTGTGATCCGCCTTGACTGCCTGCACTACCTTGACTTTTATGCGATCCACTGCTTCCAGCACTGCCTTGGCCGCCAGGAGACCCTCCTTTTTCAGCACTGAGTTGAGTTTTAGTACCTGGGCTTTTTTCGGAATTTTCAGCTTCCCTTTTCAAATTGAATCCAGATGTCAATGATTCTTGTGTAAGAGAGCCTTTTTCTTGTCCTGCAAGCATGCTTGCAACGCCCAGTAGGAAAATGCATATCTGAAATAAAACCAGAAAGAAGAAAAAATTTTAATGTCCGAAAAAATGATGAAAGATAAACATATTGCACTTGGAC
>JAWZYV010020087.1:0-22737 GCA_038373885.1 Cheiracanthium punctorium | reverse complement strand
TAAAAAACTGAAGTCAACCGAACGGCGTTCGTATAAAACTGTGAAGTAATTAATTCCTTATAATTACATACCTACATTTCTCATTACACCGTACTTATATACATTGTTTAATTTATTAACTTCGGACCTCAATTTTGAATAGAGCAGATGAAAAATCAATGAGTGGTTAGATGTGTTGCACTATATGCAAGTATCTTAACCCTTTAACGAATAGTGTTCCCGCTCTGGGAACACCAAACTCTGACGTTTTGACTGTTGCCAGTCACGAAGAATAGATTTGATTTCTATAAAATAGTTGCGGGTGACATACCTCCACGAGAATCCTTTACTTTTTAGCACGTCATTTCCCGTAAAAAATGGCCACGATTATTTTTAACAGCACTGACATCTGCTGAAAAATGGAAGAATGCGAGAACAGCTGGATAAATATCCTCAGCTGCGTCTAGAAAGGGTCTCTAGATCTGTGGCACGCGATGAACGTTTCGATCGTCCGCCATCTTGCTGGTAGTTAAGTCGAGGGATGGCAACGACTGCCATTTTTTCAGCATTGGGAAAGGGTTGCACCTCAAAGGGTTAAATATGAAATATTATAACATTCAGCCAATTACCAAACTAATTAAAAAATGGACACGAGGTATAATTAAGCAAAATCAGAAAAAAATATTACAGTTGTTTTGTATGAAACCTTTTGAAACACTGTGCGTGAAAACATGAAAATGCTTCACACTTCTCATGCATTTTGATTGCATGTGTTCATTCATTCATGCATTCATAAAGTTGCATTTACTTTTGGCTTCAAATAGCTTGATACGTCCATTATCTTCGCTGCTTGAGATTTTCTGTCATCTGCAGAGAAAATATGATGACGTTCTGCTATCCTTGCATGCATTATTTTGAAGAATATAAAGTAATGCATAGATGTGTTCTAATATTAGGACGTCAGGGCCGAAGGGGTTAAAGACAAATTAATATGAAAAGTGCAATTTCATGCAAATCGGTAAAGTATTTACTTAGATATGAGCAATTCTGAGACCGAGTAGCCACCATTTTGATGACGTCAGAGCCGGAAAATATTTACTATGACACCGAATAAACATTCCTGAAAAAATAGCTTTCGACTTAAACTTTCCCGCAGAACTGCAGTCAGATCCTGGACTGCTGATGGGCCTTTTCTTCTGTACTTAGTATGATTTTATTTTTTTAAACAATGATCAGTCCGCACCCCCTCCCTATGAATGGCTGTTATTTGTAATTCTTCGTTCAAAACTGTAAATCATCCTAAAACCGAGATTCGTTCCAACCGGTTTCATTGCATTTCATGCACTTCTTTCTTTAAATGTGAAATATATAAGAATGATATCAATAATGACTTTAGTCGTTAGCAAATAATGTATGAGTATACTCACTTCGACGCAGTTTTGGGCATAAATTGCAACAAATGACTCCTGTCCTTTCTTCATGCCAATACGCACAAGTCCGTAGGAGATGTTCTTGGACCTTTCAATCACCTGCAGAGATAATCACGTTGCACAGTTTTCCACATGAACAGGAATTCCGTAAAAATTTACAGTCCGTACAGTACGTTTATGGGCATGTATGACACAAAATGAATGATGTATTATAAAACTTAAATTAGGTTTCGGACAGTAAAAATAAAGTAGATATTGATTATTTTAAGGATGTATGTGTACGTCATGCACTTGGATTAACATTCGATGTGCCTTAGAAACATAAATAGAAAATTGCAGTTCTTAAGTACATTATAAAGCATATACAGGGAACTGGTGTTGCAGTAACTATAGATATGACTAACTGTACTTAAAAGTTTTTACTGATATAATCAAATAAAAGCCTCAAGTGGTTTTTAAAAATACCTCTTTATAACTCAGCCATTTATATTCCGGCTTGGAATCACGCCATCCCAAACAAGGTCCATTATCTAAAAAAGAGAACATCTAATAAAGTTACAACAATAACCAGAAACATATGAAACAAGTATAATTTCTTAAAAGAATACCGACTTCAAACTACTTCACCTTAAAAAAAAAAAAAAAATCCATTGTAAAATAGAAGGGTTTGGCAGTTTCATGCCAAATATAAAAGACATTGCGAAGCTGAATTTAGTTTTGGGAATTTTTTTTTCACCAAACATGGCGATAAATACCGTAAGTGGCCAACTTTGGTGACTTTCGACATATTACTGTAACAACTTCGCAACTGGCAAGCGTTTAGGCAATAGTTTTTAAAAGTATATGATTTCCGATAATGATTTTCTAATAACATTTCCATAGTACAATAGTAAAATTTAGCAATTTGTCTCTAAATACAGAAGAAATTTCCAAGATGGATTCAGTTTTGGAAACTTATTTTTTTTCTCCAAACTTGGCGATAAATTTCCAAAGATGGCCAACCTTGGCGACTTTTGACTTTTAACTACCACTTTTTACTGGCAACCTCTAAGGCGTTGGTTTAAAAACAATCCAATTTCCTGAATAAATATGGTGAGAACATGGCCAAATTAACATGGGACCACACATAAAGATCCTCCTTTCGAATAAAAAACATTTATCTAAATCGGCCCACATGTCAAAAAACTATTGCCGAATATAGAAAAAAAAAGCGATTTTTGAAGAACAGATAATCTCCTCGAAGTTGGTAAAAAATACATTCATCTGATGAACTTACGTGTGCGTAAGTAAAAGTGATTAGACTCACGATGTGAGAAGCCAGTGGCTAAGGGTTTAAGGTCCTGTTTCACATCACCGCTAATTGCTTGAGAGTAATGTCGTGGGTTTGTCCTATGAACTTTTTCCTTTCTCTGTGAGAGTAAAAAATGTCACCGTGTGGTCCTCTTAATTCTGCAAAATATAGATAAGCGGATTCTTGAAACCAAGTAAACAAGTTCAAAAATAAATGTTCCAAATACAACAAAAACAACAACGCACGGTGCGTGATGAATTTTCGCATCATTGTGAAACACTCTTGCCGCCACGGTTGCCAAATCAATAATCTTTTTAGACTAAATGAAAATTTTCCGATGTTTATTATTTTAATACTAGCTGAAGTACCCGTTCTTCGCACGGGAATGAATGGGCTCTTTGATATTGCGATTTGTTGTGATTACTATTCATTGTAATAAAGAGATATAGCAAAATGGATATCGCGTTATATTGTGTCCAATAATCATGCATACCGAATTTCAAGGCAATCGTTTGTACGGTGCAGAAGGCCATGCGGCGTAGCGCAATCTAGTGGCGAGTTTTAGCAAAACGGATACGGCGAAAATATTCTTCGCATTCAGAAATCGATGTATACGAATTTTCATGACGATCGGCTGGACAGTCCTGAAGTTCATGTGTTGACGCGACATCTAGTGGCAAGTTATAGGAAAATGGATAGCGCCAAACTCTTCCCCGTGTTCAAATATCTATGTATACCTATTTTCATAGCGATCAGTTGCACAGTCAAGAAGTGATACACTGCAGCGCCATCTAGTGGTTAATTAAAGTAATGATTTGCTACAGCGCCGTCAAGTGGCGAGTTATAGCAAAATGGATAACGCCAAAATATTCTCATTGTTCAAATAGCTATGTATACTGATTTTCATAGCGACCGTTTGAATGGTCAAGAATTTGGCCTGCTGCAGCGTCATCTAGTGGCGAGTTAAAATAATAATGCATTGCAGTGCCATCTAGTGGTGAGTAACATCAAAAGGAACACAGTTAGAATATATTCTTCGTGCTCAAATGTGTAAGTATAAAAAATTTTATGCCGATCGGTCGAACGGTATAGAAGTTGATGCGTTTGCAGCGCCATTTAGCGGCAAGTTACAGCAAAATGGATAGTGAAAAATATTCTCCGTGTTCTAATATCCGCGTGTACCAAATTTCATCGAAATCGGTTGGACGATATTCGCATAGCAAACGGCTAAACGGAATAGAATTCGACGTTGTGCTGCGCCACCTAGTGGCAAGTTAGAGGAAAACGGATAGCATAAAAACCTTCTCCATGATAAAAGACTTAGGTGAACCAAATTTCATGTGATCGGTCAAACGGTGCTGGAGTTTTTCAACCTCATACACACATACCAACATTCATTTTTATCTATAACCAGTGTTATTATATATACCAGTCTCAAATAAAATCCAGTTTCAAATCTAAGCCTCGCCAAAGTGCCAACATACGCCATTTTGCAAGAGTTTTTTCAGGGAATCATTCGAAGCATTGACTTAGCAGCAATCAATATGGGAAATGGTTCGACCGCCAAAAAGTAAAGCACGCATTTATTTGAAAAGTGGAATCCCTTAATACAGCCGCATTTTTTAAATTATCAACTATAACGTGTTTTATTCATCGTTACTCCGATGTACTAAATGCGAAGATTTCAATTTTCTGAAATTTAGCGGAATTCCCCCAACTTAAATCAATGTACTCAATTGGCGAGAATTCTGAAGATAGATCGCTTGAAATCCCTTAATAACTGCATTATTTCTGCACGGATCATTAAAATTTAACGCTGTATTCTAATAAAACCTTTGCACTTGTTTTCAAAAATCTATTTCCTTAAGCTCTCAATAAATTGCGCCAAGCCGAAAACTGTGCAAACCGCTAGAACTCACTTTCAAAATCGGCATTTGAGCCATTTTATTTTTTCGCCAAACTAAAAAATTTACATATTAGCCTCGGAAATCTTCAATTCTTATTGTTTTGCGTATAAAACATTTCATTCCTGCTCTGATTTCCCATGCACACGATATTATAATTTAAAAAAATAACCTTACGAATATAAACTAACAACAGTAGCGGACGAACGGGGGGCGGAGGGGGCGGTCCGCCCCGGGCCCCGACTGATAAGGGCCCCCGAAATTGTTAGAAAATTTTAGATTCCAGTTTTACATTTTTGATTTTAAGTTCTAGTCAGAAAAAGTTCTCGTGACTATACATAAATGTGTCAGCTAGGTATGACTATATGGGGAGCCTCGGCCTAGGGGCACCTACAAAGACGCCCATAAAGTGGGGGTCAAGGTAGGTCGCTTGCCTCCCCCCCCCCCCTAGAGTTTTAGTGTATTATCTAGAATGTAAAACAGAACTGCTCTAAAAAGCAAAATCAGAAATGAAATTGTTACAAGTGTGAAATTTGCCCCTCTCTAGAAAATTTATTTAAAGTCCCCCTCCCCCTTAAGTTTTTTTTTTTTCCATGGGCCCAGAATTTATTAAGAGAGTTTAAGTTCTAATCTGAAAAATTCTAGTGTCTATACATATATATGGGTCAGCAGGATATGACTGTATAGGGGCCCCGAACAGTGCTTAGGTTCTTCTAATGTTTTAGTCGGGACATGTATGTAAATTATTTTTTACATAAAAAGACCTTTTTTATAATAAAAATATTGAGAAACTACAAAAGTTTTGCACGATTCTTTTCATTCCATGGCTAGACTATTTCCACGATTCTCAAAATCAATGACCGACGCAAACGTTTTAGAGAATTGTCCAAGATAAGCAAGAATTTTCTAGAAACACTTAACACCTTTCTACAATAGACAATTGTGTCATTACATGATTGGGGTCCTACATGACTGTTATCATTGCATGATTGTGTCATTACATGATTGGTTAGCTAGGGCCCTGTAGCAGCTACCACGTTTAATTTTAAGGTATCTGAATAAGGTTTTGGACTGTGGACACAAGCTTTACTAGCTTATTATAATGGAGTTCCGTATTAAATCCTGTCTCGTCTCGGATCAAAATGAGCATCCTCGATTCGCTATGTTCGTGCTATGGATCACGAATGTGTCGATGTAGTGCATTCTTTTTTTACGGAACATCTTTTATAGACAAATAATGCTGCTTTAGTAACTTAGTAGCAACAACAGTTCATAAGACACCCCTCGAGAACGTGTCATAGAAATAGGGAAGCGTGGTGGGGTGAACGCCCGGGGTCCCCAATCCTGGGGTCTCAAAATCAATATAACTACTTTTCCCCTCTTTTTTTTTTTCTTTTTTCTTTTTTTTTACGGGAATACGTCTTTAAATTTGCTTCCGCAGTGGGAGGCAATTCAGAAAACTGATGATAACAAAATCGGGGAATACAGTTTGATTTTGCTGATATGCTGTTTGATGCTGCAGTTATATATCTGTCATCTACATCCAATCGGTATAACTATTTTCCTTGTAAATTATGTTTTTTTATTTATTTATTTTGGCGGGGGGGGGGGGGGAATCACTTAGGCTGGGGACAAGGAAATTATTCCAGGTGTCCAGCTTGGGAATTTCTTCACTATTTTTTCCCCAATGTTATTATTATTATTATTATTATCAGTGTTTCTCACACGATAATCCATTTAAGACGCATTGCAAGAGCAAATCGGGCAAAAAAAAGAAAAACAGTTGCTATCGCCATCTCAGAATTCGATGAATTTTTTTCTTGTGTCGCCTTACCCAAAGAAAGAAAAAAATCTGCAATATTTTTGATTTACCTCTTTTAGTTTTGGAGTTATTGTGGGAGGGGGGGGGGCGTCAAAGTACCCCACCAGAGTGACATATAAATCAGTGTCGTACCCAGGAAAAAATGGGACCAAGCAGTGAATAGGACCAAATTTTTCATAAAAAGACAATATTATTTTGCTAACAAAATTTTACATTTAGGAGGGGGGTCGGACCCTCTGCCCCCCCTCCCTGGGGACGGCCTTGGTAGAAATAATTTTGGCCATTTTTGCCCCTTTTTTGTCTCGACTGTGACTAGCTCTAAAGTGCTTCGGAGCATTTTTTCTTTTTATCTGATAATATACCTTGAATATTAACATCTCAAATTGAAAATTCATTCGAAGATAGAGCTCCCAAATATGGTACCCCAAATACCCCCAATTTCATAAAAAATACAGTTTTTAAGAATACTTTAAATGTTGGCTCTGGCGTGATATAGAAAAAATTTTTGAACAGCGCAGTTATACAGCTTCATATAAAGTGAATCCTATGTTAAAAAATTTTTAAGGCCCCATGGGACTCTCGGTACGGGGCCCCAAACATGATCGTTAACGCTAATTTATACAATTTCGAAGTATTGGTATTCGAAGTATTGGTTTCGAAGTATTGGTTTCGAAGTATTTCGAAGTTTTGAAGAGGTTGTTTCCAAGAAAAATCCCAAAAAGTATCTCCCTATTTGGGACATTCTACTGACAAGCATGGCGCATTCCGTCTTTACTTTTAGAAGTGTAATCCACTTTAGAAATACTACAGAAAATTAATCAAACCCTGCATGTATCACAAATAGTTCTTTTACAAGGGCACTCATAAGAATTACATTGCGCTGTATGGGGATCTCTGTAACTACTGAACCGATACGAAAACTTTTTTCTCTGATAGAAAGCTGCAACTGAGTATTGTGGGCTACCTTTCATGCATGTAGCATAAATAGCTCTTTTACAGTGACATTCAAAAGAATTTTAGTACATTACGCTAAATGGACATCTCTAAAACTGCAGAACTGATTCTAAAGATTTTTCCACTGAAAGCTACACTATGAGCTAATAATACTATGAGCTATGAAAGCTAAAATTCATGTATATAGTATAATTTACAGGAACACTCAAAATAATTTGAAAATAATGTCATAACTGTCTCCATCAGTGGCGTAGGAACTTTGTAAAAGTAGGGGGAGCTGGGGTGCACATTGTGGAGTTATAAATTGGGCTACAATTACTGCACTTTTTGTGGCATTATTGACCAATTTTAACAGACAAATAACCTTTTCTAAAAATTTCGGAACATGATCTTAGAAATTATTTAATAAAAAAAATAATAATGAAATCAAGCTTTGATTCAAATTATATACCGTGTTTACTCGCGTAATAGTCGGACATTTTTTGCCAATTTTTCATTGTGAAAGTGTAGGTGCGACTATTACGCGGTATAATGTACTTCACTGTATCTAAATATACACTTCACTCTCTAATGCTAAAACAATACTGGTATCAGAAAAATACATTATAATTAGAGGAAGGTCGTTTTCGTTTTTACGAAATACATGAATTTATGCGAAATTTTCTTATATTTGAGAATGGATGGGAAATATAATAAATTTGTGAATCGACGCAAATTCATGTGAAAATTTCTTATTTTTGTCAATGGAATAAGAAAACGAAGGAAAATTCCGAACGGTTAGGTCGACGGACGCAAACTGGGTTTGAACCAGACACCTTAAGTCTCCCAGTCGAGAGCGCAAATGCGGTCGGCAACCAATAGCGCGAAATTTAAATCAAAGAATCTCTCAAAAGTAAATGCAAGATTCAAAAACCTTCATATCCTAGCTGTTGCCGAAATCAAGGAAACTAGTAAACGAATTAGAAATTTTAAGTTACCCACTTGCTCACCATTTGTGGAACAAATTAGAAGGCTTAAAAATAATTCTTGAACAACAAAGTCAGGGCATTTGGATCTAAACACAATGCTAAAAACTGCATCTGAAAAAACTTCCAATGAACTTCCCTTACATGTGAAATTAAACACAATAAATGAAATCTATTATCTCATTGGTCAATTATTTTTCCCATCTGTGGCTGCAAGCATGACCACCTTAAACTATATTACGCTAAAGCTCTTCAAAATTCGTTTCCTTCCGATTACTCCTCAAGATGCGTTCATTGGTGGGTACACCGACTTTCATTGCGTTCGTGTGATTATGGCAACGCTACTCTAGGGCGATCTGCCAAGGATTTGAGTGCCTTGGTAGGAGGACATTCTAAGGGGTTCTAACGCGTATTCACGTAACATCTGGAGAAAACCTACCAAAACTGAAGACCGTTAGACCGACAGCCACGCGATGGGACGAGAACACGGGACCTTCACACTTTGGCCGTCTATTATTTGCAGTGACATAACCACTGTGCCATGATGTGGCCCTTCATCGCTTTATGCTGCAGTCAATGAACAGGAATAAAGATCCCAAAGTTAAGGGATATATTTTGAGCTAATAAATACTCTTTTCCAAGCGTTACTGAAACAGCTTTAGAGAGCATTTGGAGCCTACTAATATAGACATAGATCGCTTTTTAGTAATTGTCAAGTCGTCGTTACGGACAGAAGAACGACTCTAGAACAGTCAAATGTTTTGAAATTGCAACAATGCTTTTAATTAACATTGAATATAAATTTTAAGTGTATAAAAATTTAGAATTTTTATTTACGAAATTTCCCTACCTCTAATTATAATAAAATTAAAAACTTACTAAATATTTACAGATTATGTGCCGCTTATGAATACTCTGTCCGTCAGTTGCACAAAAAATAAAGGCATTTTTCTTCTTATGGTAATATTTTTATAGACATGAAATTCGCAAATAATCCTTGAGAAAATTTTGACAAAGAATTCTAATAACATAATTTATAATAAATCTCTTAATTCTTTATAATAAATCTCTTTATTATAAATCTTACTGAAGGCATCAGTAGCGCTATAGTTGTACAGCTGATAATTTTCTATTTTCTAAATGAAGATCAAATACGCGACTGCGACTTTTATTCAGGGAAAATATTTTGATGAGTTTTTCTTCTTCAAAACAGGGATGCGACCATCCTTTGGGCCCGGATTCGATTCCCGGCTTTAGGTGTGGATGTAAAATTGTCCTTGTGCTGCAAACTGTACTTTGTAATAAAAAAAATGTTTGAACTTGTACTCAGGAACAACTGAGATGAAAGCCATATAAGTTCTATAGATCTCGAAAAACTGTGCCTTTCAAATTTCAAATTTCAGGGATGCGACTATTACGCGAGGGCGATAGTTATGCGAGTAAACACGGTAATAGAAGCATATAAAAAGATCATCAGCTCTTTAATGCAGTGCAAGTTATTTTTATAAAACAAGATATACTTAATACATAACTTTAGCCCCACCATGGCCGAGTGGATAAGACACTCAAAATGTTAGACGGCTGAAATGTGAAGATCTCGGATTCGAGCCCCGTCATGTGGCTGTCGATCTAATGGTCTGGAGTTTTGGTCTGTTTTCTCCAGATGTAACGTGAATAAGCGTTAGAATCCCGTAGAAAATCCTCCATCCAAGGCACAACCCATCTTAAGCAGATATCCCTTGCGTAGCGTTGTCATAAACATTACACTTGATACATAATTTTAGTTAGTCTATCCACTGTAGTAACTGGAGAATAAATAGTTTTAAAAACATGTCTTCCGTTCTCCATAAATATTTCGTCATGTATCGAATACAGGAATACATATTATTGTTATTGTGACCACGTATATCGGATTTGTGTGCTTGGCTCGTCAGAAGTGCTTATAATTTAAAGAATATTGAAATTTGAAGAAAAACTGAAATATATAAAATGTGTGTAAAGAACATAAATTGTATCTTACAACTAATCACATAAAAGTTCCGGGAACTAAAAAGCAATTTACTAAAAATGGAAATAAGCTTACCTTGAGCGAGAGATTCTTTATTTTATAAATATTTAAATCAGTATTCTATCATTATTATTACCCTCCGCTAAAGAGGGTAATAGTTTTGGGCAGACAAAAAAAGTCGTGGATGATAATTGATAGTAAATAAAATCTTACAGATCTCACGGAAATTTGAAACACACCAAGATCCGACACATGATTGGAATAATGGATACTTGAAAAATTTCAAAGTAACGTCAGATGAAACAAAAGGGGAAACTGTAAGATTTTGTCAGAGCGTCTGCGACTGGCTGTCAAGTTCCCGAGGTTCCGATTTCATTTTTCAGAACTTGGATTTGTTTCCAGAGTCGCGTTCAAACTTTTGTCCCTCCTCGGAGCAAGTGGTGGTGTTCTGTCGTGGCATTTCTAAAATTTTCATTTTTGCGGGATCAGTGTGAAATATCTCGTAGGCTTGGTATTTCACGCTCTACTGTTCAGTATTACATCGTTAAATATCAGAAGAATATACCCGGGACTGTTGTTCAAGGCCGCGCTGGCCGTCCTCGCCAGTTGTCTGATCCGGAAGAAAGTCATCGTGAAACTAACCGTCTATTTATGCAAAGAAAAAGGGAAGATCCAGATTTTCGTGCTCAAGAAGCGGAATCCAAATCCAGAAGACAAGACAGAAAACGTTTACGACTCTGTCTAGATATACCATCGAAAAGACCAAGAACAGATACTGATCTAAATGTAAGGTGTGAAGAACTAGAATTTCGTAAATTAGCTGAGAAATTTTTCGAAGCTGTTGCTGATGGTCCAATCCACCAATGCTATTGTTGTGATCGACTGTGGTTCAAAAAGTCAATAAGAACCCATTCCAAAACAACTTTACTGTCCAAAGGAGCGACAACTAGTCTTTTACAAAGATATCGATGATATTGGCAAATTTTGCAAAACATGTTACGATTGTTTGATTAAATTGACAATACCAGAATTAGCTATAAGCAATGGCTTCGAATTCCCCGAAATACCGGATTGTTTAAAATACTTGACACCACTGGAAGAACGGTTGATTTCTCCCCGTTTGATTTACATGCAAATACATCCTGTACATGGCTGCCAATACAAATTAAAAGGTTCTGTCAAAAAACCTCTTTAGCGGAGGGGAAACTAATTTCAGCTGAAGGCTGAATATTTTGTTGTTTTTTATTATTATTTGGTAATTCTCCAATCTAATGATTATCAATCTTTGAATTGCTACCTCAAATGGGATTGCAAAAAATAACCCTGGGGTTACAAGGTGGATTTAAACGGAATCGAAAGGTACCGAAATATTTTTCCTCTAAAAACAAGTTTCCGTTGAATAAAAGTGTCTTCAACAGAATGAACTATTTCCTTTCAAAACAAATTTAAGTTTAAGGTTCAGTGGTTTAGGTATGTTTTAATATGCGAAGTGTAGATAGTTAAAAGTTTTAAATGTACTGAGTTATGTTATCATAATTCCTATATGCTTTGGGCAAGCCGGTACCAGCAAAATAAAATGAGTTTTAGTTTCACGCGAACTTATTTTCTAATTTTCTACGAACAAGTCGAAACAGACTATTTTTTGATTTTACCAAAATGTAAAAGTAAAGAAAAAAAAAGTTTAATAGATTTTTCCAGATTTTTTTTTTTTTTCAGTTATGAATGTTAGCTTTAAAATGTAATTTTCGGTTAAAAAATATAATCTTAAAAGGGGGGGGGGGCAAACTCGCAGCCCGCCCCGGGCCTCACTTAACGTTAGTCCGCCACTGACTAACAAAAAACAATCATTATTATTCTTTCATTTTTACTTTGAGAATTTAAAACATTTATTCTGCAAAATCGCCACACATGGCAACCACGATGCTTATTTCACACTTTTTTCTCTACAGGGGTTACAATTACGGAAAGCTTTTTGCGTGGAGAGCATAAAAAATCTCTTAAATTCCGGGAACGGGTCTACTTTCAAAGTCTTAAAGTGTGTGGACTATGATTTATTCTATATTATTTTACATATCTGTGCAAAATTTCAGGCTGATAGGTCCATTTTTGTGGATTTGTATACAAATCAAATCCACAAACAAACAGAATTTCATTTTTATTTTTAAGATAAACTAAAATCGAATTTCATGCTCTTGTGGGGAACGTGCGGAAACTTTTCCCATTCAACGATTTCATTTCACTGTGAACATACGCGAGGAAATCATTTCATTAAAATAAATAAACATACAAATCTGGAAAAAGTTTGTTAAGTGTGACGTCAATATGAAGTAATTATCACATGCAGTAGCTAATTTTGTCACTCAAATGATTAACGTTTCTACTCTCGTAAATAAAATAGAGCTGAAAGTAGCGAAAAATCGCTTAAAAATGAGGGAACGGGTGGATTTTCAGATTTTTAAAGTAGCGCAGATTATTTTCTATATTTTTATATACATATTCATGCAAAATTTCAAGCGGATCGTACAAGCGGTGTAGATGTTATTAAGTTTTTTGTGTTAACTTTGTAATCTTTTTGCAGTAATGGCGGAAGAAGTTTTATCTTGAAGTCAGGGATCAGCGTAACTATATAGTAATTTCTAAAAGGCATAAATTTCAACATTAAAATGATAATTTATTTTTGCTTATAACTTCTTTTAAAATAATTATAGTAAAATTTCTTTTATTTAAAAAAGAAAAAGAACATCTTTTTAACATTGGTAATCGATTCGATTGTGAATACATTGAGCTGACGTCACTATGCCTCTTAAGACTACTAAAAGTCCAGCTTATTCTAGCATTGATTCTTCCGTGTTATCAGAATTATCGTCTGCAGGAGGCCTTGAGTTTAGAATTAATAAGTGGCATTTTAGTCCGTTGCTTAGGTTTATGAATTTAATTACTTTAACTCACTCAGCTGAAAATGTTCTTCCTTTTGAATGTTGCAAAATAAAATTACTTTCCGATTGCATTTCTCTATTTTTGGTATATTTCTTTTTATTCATTAATTTTTTTATTTTTTAGATTTTAGGACAAAGTTTTACATACCTAATACGAATGTAGTAAAATCTAAATCAATACGGTAAAATCTTCTTGCAGACGCAATCATACCTTAGTTAAGCACTCCCAAGGGTAAAATAAATCATTTGAAATCTAAAATGTTTTTTTTTTTTATTAACGAAAACGCTGGAATGTTCTTTCAGTTGCAATCAAATCTAGTTCAATCATAGCACAAGGCATAAAATGGCGGCTTTCACAAGGGTTGCCATATATTCACAGAACGTTGCCAAGAATATGATTGGTTAAAATAAAAAAAATAAAAAAGCGTCATCTTTAATATTGAACTCCTGGTATCAAAATGATCTTGCTATTTGAAAATAGTTAACTTTATGTTAACACACGTATTTATTTCTCGTGAATCTTAACTTGGCGTAATCCCAACTTCATGTTTTTTCGAATCCAACATACTTTTAAGAGCTTTCCTGCTTTGTTGCGAAAGCATAAATCGTTTTTTGCTGGAGCTAGGTCGCCAAATATGGTAAGATGCTCATTTCTTCTCTTTTTAATTAATATCGTCTAAATAATTCGAATTTCAACATTTTTTTTTTACGGCACTGGCTTTTTTTTTTACCTATTTAGCCTCTGTGCCAAATTTGACCTGGATCCGACAAGCTCTCTGGCTACCTATAGCGAACACACACACATACATCTCATTAGCATACTACGCTATTATTAAAGAGGATTACGTGAAATTGCACATGGCGATTTATGCTTAAAACAGTCATGGCATGCCTTTGCTTTCCTCGTAACACTCTTTTATAGTAGTGATTGTAATGCTGCGGCAGCTCTTACGATTTTAGAAAGCTTCACATATCTTCATAAGTGAGACAAATACTGTTCACTCGTGGATTATGGTGTACTTTCCACCTCACTTCTGCCCACCTTTCGAACAGAGAAGACGAGTAGGGACAACTTATAGATTATGATGCGCTTTTAATCTGTATCACTTTAGCGCTTTCAAAATAAGATTTTGCTCTAATTATGAGCGCGTGTAATTTGATGTGTACACCATATGCAGTGCAACATCGTGTATGAACAAGCCAATTCGCCGACATAGTGTAAATCTTTCCAAACGGTGAATCAATAGCGCAAATGTTGCAGCAAAAACCTTCTATTATCAACTGGAGAACCAACTGGGTTCCGCTTACAACACTTCAAGGAACTTTAGCTAAATACTATCACAATAAAGTTGAGTGGAAAACCTTGCACCAACCTACTCTGCTAACCAAGCTTTAGCAAACTTTCACCTTCAATTTTTAGCATGCTAGTTTTTATTAAAACAGTATTTTAAAATTGGGCAGCTAACAGCAGTTTGTGTAGTAGGTATTGTATGTCAAAAGAAAGCGTTTTTTCTCGAGTAGAAACTTCTGTAATATTTATGTATTAGAGAAATGTCGTGTTCTTTTGATTTGTCAGTCAATCTATCGCATAATATAGCATATTGTAAACCAGAGTATTTTTTTCTCCTTTTATAATTTATATAAACTAGTTTATCTAAAGAGATGCTGCTGGCCATTACATCAATCATGGCTCACTGGGATAAGTACAGGCTGTCCGGTCCGGAAACCAGTTTCTCCTATGGGATTTTCCGTACGAGTAAATTTTCGCCGATTTGTCGCTTTTACCCAACGAATCACTGTTGCCAACTCTGCCGGAAAAATTATGCCTAAAATCAAAGCTAAAAGTATCCAGGAATGGATAACAATGGCCGCATTCGTAAACGCCAAACGAGTTGCACTCGTGCAACGAGTTTATCGTTTACGAATGCAGCCAATGTTTTCAAGTCGAGAAAAAAAAAGCTGTGTTTTTGGCGCCTTTTTTTTTTCTCTCAGCTCTCTCGGCGTTTCTTTAGCGTTTACTTTTAAAAGCTTGTACTGCTGAAAAGGCTTGTCTGCTGGTGCTTTTTGAGTCAATTGGACTTTCATTTCCGACTTACAAAATACTTCGGTATTGCCAGTTTGCCAAGATCTAACCACAAAGTGTCTAAATTGGCTGATTTAGCCGCAAAAAGTAGACAGATCTATCCACAAAATAGCTGAATTGGCAACCTTGCCCTTAATGTGCTTCCGAAATCTGATTATACAATGCTCTTAAAGGAGCGGGAGGCTCTTTTAAAAAGGCAAATTAAGATAAATAATATAGAAATTTCAACAATTCTTCATTTTTACTTTCCGAGCATGTACCATGTAAGAAAAATATGGTACTTACGTATTTTCCCGGCGGTCATTCCCGCCAAATTACTTTTCCGTCAAATGAGTTGCCAAACTGTTGCCAATCATATTCAAAACCATTAATTATTTCATATACCCGGCATTTCTCTTGGCAAAAAAATCGCTCGTCTTGGCGGATCGCCGGGATAATACGTAAATACCGAAAATATTGTAATCATACAAAAAATTCGACTATGAGATTTTGGTGTATTGACACATTTTGAGGTCTTCTGAATACATTTTTGCTATTTGCTATTACGAGATGTATATATGTATGTGAGTAAGCAAGATAGCTCCTAAAATGCATTCGATTGAGCTCAAATTTGGTATATTTCTCATAAACCATAGTCACAAAACCGTTATTGATTTTGGTGTGTATAGCACTTACAGTTTTTTTACAGGGCTACGACAAAAATTTCTTTTACATTATGGCATATGGGGAGAAATTCTTGAAAGTGCGGTAGCGTTTAAACGGTACATTCGATTGAGCTCAAATTTCGTATATATGTTATAGATCATCGTCGCAAGACCGGTATCGATTTTGGTATGTATAGGACTCATAGTCTTTTTTACAAGGCTAAGAAAAAGATTTCTTTTACATTAGAGCCAATAGACTGAAAGTTTCGAAAGTGCGTTAGCGTCTGAAAGGTGCGTATTCGATTGAGCACAAATTGGGTATGTATAATATAGATCACGATAGCATGACCTGAATAGATTTTTGTGTGTGTGGAGTTTGTTCACGGGATTGCAAAAAATAATTCTTATACATTACGGCCTATGGACTCAAATCATTAAAAGGAACTATGTTCGCCGAGTCGAGAGAACGAAACTAAACAATTGCACGTGCAAACTGGCGAAGAGTAAACAACTGGCATTTTGCCGAAGTGCCAAACACAGTATGAATTTCCATTTACGCTGTTAGGCGAATTTAATCTTTCTTAATTCCAAACTAGGGATTGGTGTCAAAAAATGTAATTCTTTGGTAAGCCGTTTGTTTACTTTCGTTCTCTGGTTTCCGCGAACAGACTATAGTGTCTAAATATCAAATTCGAAGAAGTTTAAATTGGGTACGTATATTATAGGTCGCCGTCAGACAACATGTTTAGAGTTTGCTGTGTATAGGACTTATATATTTTCGACAGGGCTACAAATGAATGTTCTTTTACATTATACCCTATGGACGGAAATTCTTCAAAGTGCTCGGGCGGAGCAATTTTGCTCGGGCGACCACCGGCCACGTAGCCAGCCTATGATGGCCCGAGCAAAATTGCTAGTAGGGCATAGGCTGCATTCGATACAGCTAGAATTGTGTAAGTACAGTGGCGTAGCCAAGGGGGGAGGGGGTTTGGGGGGGGGGGGGGTCATAACCTCCCCATGAAGAATTTTTTTGCCATACAAAATGTATATTCTTCACTACAATATCACACACACACGTATATCTATATATAAGTTGCAGTGGCGGTAACCCCCCCCATGAAAACTTTCTGGCTACGCCCCTGGTGCATCATAATCCATGAGTGTGCCGTGTTTGTCTTTCTTGGGTTAATTCTTACTTTAACGTCCCGACTCTCGCCAAGGTGGCGATAATTAAACATATGCAGTTACGAGGACGATTTTTTGCATTTATGCGGCAATCGTAATTTAGAATTAAAATGGCGATTTGGAAGAATATGTAAGTACAGCGTTCCGTTATTTATTTAGGGTTGCTAATTAATGTAGTTTTAAAATTAAGTGTCTTCAAATTCCTTAGCTAGTGCGTTTATCGCTAATTTGTTCACTTTTTCATCTGGTTCTCTTGGGAGCGTTGAAACTTGTGTATAATTCCTAAGAGACCCATGACTACAAAGCTCGCCAAAGTGCGGGGATTTTTTAGGTTGGCGAAAGTCATGGGCGCCGGCAGCATAGAGCAAAGGGAGGACAATGCCCCCCCTGGATTTTTGTATACAGTGTTTTCCCTTCCTCTTTCCAACATGGTAACCATACGTTGAAGTAGTCTTTGCCCCCCCCCCCCTGGGAAATATTCTGCCGGCGCCCATGGCGAGAGTGGGATGTTAAAATAGGAATCAACTCTTTCTTGTACCATAATAAACACATATTTGGAATCAAAATCTATCTTAAAATCTCCTACTGAAACTGTTTTACAATCTTCTCCGCAGGGGCGTAGCCAGAAATTTTTTATGGGTTTACGACTACTACAACTCATATATATGTATACGTGTGTGTGATAATGTAGTGAAGAATATACATTTTGTATGTCAAAAAATTTCTCATGGGGGGTTATGACCCCCCTAACCGCCCCTTGGATACGCCTCTGTGGCATATTCCAACTATATCCCGTAGACATTTTAAATACTGTTTGGAGTAGGCATCATAATACATGAGTGTACCGTGTTTCCCTTCCTTGTTCCATTAAACACTTCTTCGGGATCGAAATCTATCTTAAAATCGCCTACCAAAACTGTTTAACAATTTCCGACAGGCATAGTCAAACCATACTTCACCTTTATAAATCTCATTTGGAAAGTGTATCATAATTTATGAGTGTACGGCATTTATCTTCTCTGTTCTATAAAACATTTCTTCGGAATAGAAATCTATATTAAAATCGCCTACTAAAACTATTTTACAATATTCGCCAGGCCCCCAGCGACAAATCGGCGAAAATTTACTCGTACGGAAAAACGGAGCTTTCTGGACAGCCTGTACTTATCCCAGTGAGCCATGCATCAATAATAACAATGAACGAACGGAAATTAGTGGAGAAAATGCTGTTAATCTAAAATTTAAAAAAAAATTATGTACTAACAGATTGAAAGATTTAAATTACTTTTAATTAAAACTGATTTATGCTGTTCTGAAATACAAGGCATCAATAATCTGAATGGAAATATGAAATGATAAAGTATATTTTCCATATATATAATACTTACTAGACATTCTATAACCTCTGTGAAGTGATTCAGCTACAGTTTTCACATCCTCAAATACATTTTCCAAAAGAACACCGACAGGCTGTATTGTACATTGCCTTGCTCCACTGCTGTTCTAGAATAAAAATGGCGCAATTGTTATTAAGTAAAAGAATGCCACTAAATTATACTGCGCCAAACACTTAAATCTAATAACAATAAAAAACTTTGTAAATAAAATCTACCGTTAGTTTTATAAGAGGTTTATTTATACAAAGACAGATTTTTTTTTACATCATATTAATAAAGTGGGCAACTTCTTTAAATTATATTATGTTCAATGTTGTACTCACCACAGACATACAATAGTTCGGACACTTTCTAATCTACGGTGCACCTCGGTGCTTACAATTTCGAAAGTTTTACGTTTGTTTGGCGAAATCTGGGTGCGATTAATTAGTGAATGTGATGTATTAAGGAAAGCGTTTTCGAGATGTGTAGTGTGTGTTTATAAGGCAACCTGATATGTGTTGTTGAATGTCTGTTTGAAGAAAAGTGGTTTCAAGTGCTAGAACGACAACGAAGTGAATTAGTATTGCGTTTTATAGGTTGGAGGCGAGCTTGTTGATAATGCAGTCCTTTTAATTCGAGTTTTTTTTTTTTTAACTAGCGGCCAAGGCCCCCAGACTCGCTACGCTCGCTTTTCGTATGAGGCATTCGGCCCCTAATCAGGCTTATTCGTAAAAAAGACATAATTTCAACAGACAAAAACCGAAGATTGGATCAGATAGAATGTTACTGAGCTACACATTGCTTGGTTCTTGCATGTTCATTGGTACATAAAAATTTAAACTTCACACTACAGTAGACCCCCTCCCCTCATAACACGGAAGATATTTTGTTAAGGGAATCCGTGTTGTACGGGTCCTGAGCTATACTCCACCTGGAGTGCGGAATCCGCTTATAATCGCTAGAAAAATTATTTGCACTCCTCAGAAACACAATGATATTTAATGTTCCAGCTGGACCGAATCCAGCTGGAACATTAAATATCCGAAAATCCAGCTGGACTGAACCGGCTTTAAAATAATCTGCATTTTAATTATTTTTCATTTTCAAGATATTAGTTATTCTGTTTTGGAAAAACGAATAATCGCTCATTCTAAACTCCTGTTGTCTAAGCGAACTTACTATTTGAAAATGGTCAACTTTGTGAAACGCATTTTGAGTTACTTATTTCATATAGTTTTTACTTTGGCGTAAAATGGGCGTAAATCTAACTCATGTTTGTAAATTTCAAGCGATTCTAGATACTTGGAAACGCTTTGTTGCAAAGGAATGAATGATTTTATGCCAAATCTGGCAACCATTATGTTTATTTTTTTTAGTTTTTTATTAATACCTTCTAAAATAATTCGATTTTCGAAATTTAAGTCAGCTTAGCAGGTTCCTCGGAATTTTTCGAATCTGTGGGCACCTTAGTCGAAATTCAAATCCCCACGGTTTAGGAGAAGATAGGCGAACAAGCTTTTGACAGCGGCGACGACAGCAGCCCTTACTTTTTTTTTAGAATAGAGAGATTCTTTTCAGCGTAGACATTGTTGTGAATTTGAAATTTCTTTGTGTCAGAACAAAGACAGAATTAAAGGCATGGGGGCTCATAAGGGGAAGCAAGGCAGGGAACTCCCCCCCCCCCCTCTAGAGTTTTAGGTTAATGTCTTATGATGTAAACAAATGGCAAAACCAGAATTAAATTTGTTAAAAGTTTGAAATTTGCCCCCTCTAGAAAAATATTTTGAAGTTTGTCCCCCCCTAGAAAAATTCCTATGGGCGCCCATGATTAAAGGTGTTATTATAAAGATGTTAAGACTATCCAAAAAGATAAAGGCTTAAACGGGAGAGTTGATGTAAGTACTTTTATTTATTTAAATTTTTTGGTTGTTTAACTTTGTAAACAGGCTACTGGTTAAGCATTTGTGAGTGATTATGAAACGAATTGTATGCAGTGAAGTTTATTCAGATTAAAAATAGATCACTGTATGAGAATTTTCAAACGGCTATAAAGCAAGTTGCCGGACCCACCAAAGTTTTCTGCGGTTAAAAACGAACCACTGGTTAAAACTTTCAGGGTTTTTATTATTATTAGTTGTTGTTATTGTTGCAATTCAAGATCTTTTGTAAATCATCTGGTATGCTAAAAAAAATAATTCCGAATCAATATTACTTTTACTCCCAAAAGTTAGAGTGACAAAGCGACAACATCTATTCTGTGTAACAAAGATTTACGACCCTCTTGAGTTTTTGCCATCCACTACCATTTAGCGTAGGATCTTGATGCAGGATCTTTGAAATGATAATATTTCGTTAGTTGAACCAGTGACAGAGAGGACTGCCAAAGATTCAGAAATCAGGTGTAACATCTAGCTAAACACGAAAGTCTAATGTATTTGTAAGAAGATGGTACGCCAAGATTGTTCAATCGTAAAGGTTTGCGACTCCGCTCTGCGCGCTTAAGCTGCAGTTTTCCACATAAAACCCGAAATAGGTTCGGGAAAAGTACATGTTACAATGATCATTTCAAAGAAAAGAGTATCCCAGACAAAGGATTAATTTGCCAACACCTGAAATTTTGAGAGCTCTTCTCATTTTGCAACGCTACATTGTGGTTGTGGAATCTGTGAGAAAAATTGTACATATGAATGAAGTTTTTCTCTGTTTGAATTCTCAAATTTTTTTATAATGGTTATTGTCTTCACGAAGTGCAGTGGCGGCTTGTGACCTGTTTCAGTGTTGGGGCCCGAAAAAAAATAGTGCCAATTAAAATCGCGAAAATATATATGCATATAGAACAACCTATCCCCACATGCACACAGCGTAAGTTTTAAAACTTCTCAAACGACAAAGGATTATCAAAATTACTATAAAACTTTTGCTATTTTTTACCTAATTATGTTAAATTGAAAAGTTTTTTTATTACTAAACAAAAAGCCACATTTAATTATTTAATATTTATGTTCTTTATAGCTGCCTGTTCATAATTTTTAGATGATTTATTTATTTTAAAATCAATATCAACATGTATAAAAAAGACATTTATACATCGCTTTTCGTAAATCAAGAAAACAAAATAAAAAAACATCTGACTGCACTGCAAAAATACGATCACGCAAATAAAAAATGATTTCCTCCTAAGCGGAATATTTCGCCAATAGCTACCGATTGCCGAAATTTCCCCGTACAGTCGTGTAGATCACCTGCGAGGGCTCAAAGATCTTGGCCCCGAAGACAGCGCCAAATAAGCTGCTTGGAAATCAAGTAAATTCCGCTTCAATATGGCTTTTGTGCCCAATGCCAAATATGTCAGCCCGGTGAACGGAAAAAAGACGCCAAATTCAGGGCAACGACCTGACCCATGCATGGTTTAGATAAGAGAGAAATGGTATCGCTTTTTAAGTGCTTTTTTTAATGGATAGTATGAATATAGAGTAAAATGCGTGCATTTTTTTCAATGAAGGTAAATTATTGAAAGACCTGTCTTGCATAATAGGAAGATACTTATAGACGGTGGTTAGTCGGTGGGGGGGCCAGGCCCCTCTGTCCCTTAATGACGAGCCGCCACTGCAGTATATGGATAATGTTAGTGGCAAATGGATTCTCAAAAATTCAAAAACTGATCTTGAGGACATCCTAGTATCCTGTAAGAAGTTGGCAAAAATGCGAATAATCAATATTTTCAAGATTATAATACCCCGAATCTTCTACTGGATATTTTCTCTGAAAAATATTTTAATCTTTAGAGTATCATTCATAAAAAAAGATAACTTATTGATCGAAATGCAATTATCTCAGAGAGGGAGGAGGGATACCGATCACCATACCTGGTGTAAAGTCTTTTGATTAGATAAACAGATTGTGTAGATTTCAAAATACACTTGAGGCAAGAAAGACTTAAATTTACATCAAAAAAACTCGAAAATAGCATATTTTTCCTCAAGCTGAAATCTTATCGGTTGAACTCTTGCGTAAAGATGAAATTGATTCAAGACAAGAAGATTCCTAATGATTCCGAAATCAGTTTGTATTTTCTGTTTACCGCCATAAGGATAAGTGCACTGTAATCAATCAATGGAATAAAAATTATACACTGTAGTTTTACGCGTGTTTTTTAA
>JAWZYV010020086.1:0-21722 GCA_038373885.1 Cheiracanthium punctorium | reverse complement strand
TACATATGTATATTAATACATACGATTGTAAACATTTTAAACGTTTTTCTCGTCAAGGTTTAATATGAATCCATTTATATTAACAGCAGTTACAACTTGGAAAGTTTCATTAAAATAAGACACATAGAGAGAAATTTGGTTGTTATAGACAGTTTATGAAAAATTATTTTTGAGTAAGCACGGTTTAAAGTTACCTTACTGTTTTTAGCATAAGTTTCAGTAACCTAAGTTTAATTTGTACTTTTTATCTTTTTTTAAAATAAGAACTCATTTATTTATAACTTAGTTTTTCAGGATTGTATTTGTAAGGCGCGCTAACTTGAGCAGATTAATTTATCTTACAAATCTGCCTTTTTTTAACATAATTAAGCCATAATTTTTTTAATTTTAATTTTGAAGTATTCCAGTTTCTTGTTTACGACGCTTTTTAATTTTTAAAATTTTCATTAAATAAATTGCACAAACTATATGATTGTAAAACTTATTTTATTTCATTACTAGCTGAAGTACCCGTCCTTGACGGCAAATTTCCAAAATTTCCAAATGCAAATTTCCAAAAAGTACGAACTTTCGTCAGCATTGTAGGAGTACACAGAATAGATGTAGTATGTTGCCAAAGTAAAGAAAGCGAAGTTATAATTTTTATGTATGTACATTCATAATCACTTTTAAATATTTTACTGTAAAAAATAATGTACAATTGTTTTCAAATGCAGGATCATTTTGCCCGTGGGTGCGCGTAAATTGATCTTTACATTCCTTTCCAAAATTCTGCCCCCCCCCCCCTTATTCGGTTGGAGTTTAAAATATTATTAAAGAATGTTTGTCATGCAAAATATTATTACAAAAAAGAAAACAAGCGTTTATTTAACATTCATGAGATTTAATAAAATCTCACTCAACAAAAATCAGCTAATAGCAAGCATAAATCGACGAAATTTGACAACGCATTTTAGAAAACTACAGTTTAGAATAGAGAGAGGGGGGGCGCATTTTAGGTTGTAATTTAAACAATTGCACAAATTGGTGTCAATAAGCACAGAAGTAATTGAGATTTTCAATTGAATAAAAACTGAAAAGACCCACTCTTTTCACCCTTAATCCTTCTATGACTCTCACCCCTTTTTGCAAATCTATAGAAATGTATATGAGAAAACATGACGCATATTATCTGATGAACATGGCTTGGAATACCAGCAAGGTTGAAAGCCTTGAAAGCTATTTGCTGAACAAGCTGTCACTCAAACTACGCAAAGAGGCTTTACCGCCAATTAACCCAGTCCTCAACTCGAGGGTGGGGATTACGAATCACATGACCTAGTGGTCGAAACAAAGCATGGCGATTTCCTATCTAGTCCTTAAAAGATCTATGGCATCCCAGTAATCCTAAAGGGGAGAATACAATGCAAGGGAAGAAGAACCATTAAAATGATTGATTGCCTCCGTACGGTACCGAAATCTAGAAGAATTTCAGACCTGAACCTTAGATATGGTCCCTTATTACGTACATAGTCAATTCTCACGTCCGGGGTTTCTGAAAGGGGGGAAACACAAAATCAAGTCCTTGGCTGGACAAAGACATGTTTTTGGGAAGCTGGAGTATTCAAGGCTTTTAATGACCAGTCGGGATTCGCCAATCTAAAACGACGTATAAATGAAATATTAATAAACAACTTTTATTATTACATGTTTAACAACGCTGCTAATGCAAATTTATGTAAATATAATAATTGTATGTTTTTTAAGGTAATAGTAAATTTGTTCATGTTCGATATTGTGTTTTCGGGTAAAAACTAAGTTAAAAAATAAAGTAAAATAAAAAATTCTCTTGAAAGTGAAACAAATCCTACATTTATTGGGCAATACCTAATACTGCATACATTTAAGATTCGTGTAATATACATTGAATACCATGATGTAATTTTTGTTTGCACAGACATTGAATTTAATGAACCATCCATAGTCGCCCGATTTGCTGATTGTCATTAATTATTAGTTACAGCATTACGGATTGAATTAAGTTCATGAAAAGTCTTTTCCCAACGTTTTCTGATAGGCAAAGTGAGTTGTAAACATTTTTAAAAAGTCAACTGCGTCTTTACAAGAAGGTTGTTAAATGTACAACTCTCCACAATTTCTCCCTAAAGAGTAACATAAACACAGAGACAAAATTTTCGAAACTAAGGAAAATTTAAAACTGCGTATAACCGATATTGTGCGTCGTATACACGAAGCATTTTTGCATTAAAATAAATAGGAATGAATCGGGACTTCGTGAAAATGACGTATAAATGAGAAAAAAATAAACGGTGCCTTACTCTGTATATATATATATATATATATATATATATATATATATATATTAATCTGTCCTAAGAGCCCAATTTATGACAATTATTATATTTGTCCCTGCAAAAGAGTTAAAATGCTATAAAAAATAGTCTGCGAAGAGCATTCTTTTATACGACTCAAATACTACATAAAATATTTTAAACAGGAACAAATATTTTTTCCATGGTTAAACTATATAGAATCTCCTAAAAAAAATAGTAAGCCTAGGACCCCCGTTATTCTTAATTAGACTTAGGTCAGCACTATGGTTTTGATGAATATTAAGTTCATATGCATATTTCGAGTGTTACCCCCCCCCCAAACACACACACACAAAATGCATGCTTGCAAAATTATTGTATTATTTAGATGAGTTTCAACAATATCAGATTTATATCTAATTTAACTTTAGTAATTTTACTCGTTTAACATTCATTTGACCCCCATACTTAAGATTTGGACAGAAGATCGAATACATGCTCCATAAACATAGCAAATGTGTTCGTTAGAAATGTAGGGCCGTATATTTGTTTGGTTGTCTGATAGATTCAAGATGATACTACAGCTACAAACTCTCTCTTGACAACTTTCGTTCTTAAAACGATTTGTTGAATACTACAGAACTATTTCACGAATGCAAAACAGTAATACAACTAATAGAATGCAGCTCATTCACTTACATTTATATCAGCTTCTTTGCAGCTGTTCAAAATGGGGAGGGGGAGTACGAACTTTCCGAAAAAAACGGGAATTTCTTAAAATGCCTTATGCAAAAAGGGTTCTATGTTTAGGTATTTTCATGATGTTTTAGCTTTCGGTTCAACGTATAAAAAATTCGCGAAAATAAGATGCTTTTACAGTGCGAAAATAAGTGCTTTTACAGTGTATGGCCTACGGTAAATTCAAATTGCACTAGCTGTAAAGTGTTTAAAAATTTCTTCTGGATAAATTTTTTTTGAGAGGCGGGGGGGGGGGTCTCCCTTCGCAAATGGCTGCCCTGGGGCCCGAAAATCCTGTCGGCCTGATATCATGTCTTATTTATGTGAATATTTCGCCATGTTAAATTATGTTGCGTTTTGATGACAAAATAAATAACGATAAAATAAATAGTTAGTATTTTAGGGGTGAGGGGCCAAATATATATTAAAAAAGAGTATGGTAACTATTATTTAAGAGCATTTAAAATTTGCAATTTAGTTAAATAAAACGCATGAAAAAGTTACAAGTGCAAGGAATTTCAAATGATACATGAGGAAAAAAATTTTCAAATCTAATTCATTTGAGGCTTCAACGTACATATAATGATGCAAGATGATCTCGATCCCTGTCGATAGACTGAACATTTTTATAGCATACTCAATTTCTTTGTACTAAAATAGTATTTGAAATCAAATCTGGAGATGAGCAGCCCCCCCCCCTTGCCCCCCAAATGGTTTGGGTGTCCATGATTTTAGGAAGTATTAATGAGAAAAAGTAAAACTAATAAAAAACTTTGTAAAAAAAATTAAACGTTAATTATGCCATAGAAAACTCACTAAGACCTATATAAAACCGAGCCGTACCCCACTCTGCTTCAACTAAGCCCTAGTTTAATACAGATTTTATTTCTTCATGTAATCTGTTAAAGAAAAAAATCGCTACAAAACGAATTTATTCAGTTATTTCATTGAATGACCTCATCGTCTTCCACAAAACAAAATTAATTTATTTCTAGCGTTTGCTCATATGTAGCGTTTGTTCATATGTGCATTAGTTTTTGCTTGTTTAAAATCTTATGACTGCTTGAAAGGGATGCTGTAAACATTTTCTTTTTAGAAATAAATGTTTCTAATGCAAAATTGTTCATGGACTTATCTTAAATTTTGCTTAAAAAATAAAGCCTTGAAGCAAAATTACTCAATTATACATAGTGACACTACATCAATTCGGTGGACTGAAGAAAGCGTAAAAAAAACCGCATAATATTGAAGGGGTTTAATTTTTTGGATGAGTGTGTGTGTGTGTGTGTGTGAGGGGGGGGGGCACTTGAAATAAAAAAATGTAAGAAAGGAGTGGGCATCCGAAAGTGCGCTTTTTGGTGGAGTGGATTTTTTTTAAGTATTTGAATTTTTTTTTTTTAGTATCATTTTTACACTAACATGCTTCACACTCTAAGTGCCCCCCTTATAGAAACACTTGTATTTTCACTTAGCCTTCAGTTAAATACTGGGTTCAAATTTGTAGAAGAGGGAGGTGAAGGCATTCACTTGACTACTGGGCTCAAATTTGTTTTGCAGTAAAAGTGCAGATGTGTAGTAATTTCTTTTCTATGTAAAAATAAAAATAAAAAAAACTTTATCAAAAGCTAAAGGGCGTTGAGGCGTTTCGGACGGCCATGGGGCTACTGGAAAAGTTATCTGAATGGCAATTTTCAATAGAGATGAATACAAAATACACTAATGTACCTCTCTTTACGCCCTTTTGGACGCCCACTTGTTTCTCACATTTTTTTCATTTCACGCCCCAAAAATGAAACCATTCAAATTATGCGCTTTTTTTCCGGTGCGTATATTTAATCAAAGTTGGTGAAGGGGAATAATCTTTGCAATACTAATAATGGTAAAAATATAATTATTAAAACTATTACAACAAAACTAATTAAAAATTAATTTTAAATACAGTTATATATAGCCGATATTTTACATCTTAAGAAATGAGTTTCAAATAATTTTTAGCCAGTTTCCTCTAAAAAAGGTTTTTTTTTTAGCATTTGTAAATGAAAATTTGTTTAGAAACATTACACTTATACTAACATTTGATGTAAAAAGTTCTTTTAAGGAAGTTTTTCTAAACTGACTTATTAATACCATAATTTAATTCTGAAAAAAAAGCATGTCTAAAATAAAAGAAGTAATATTTAAATTAAATACTTTCAGAAATAAAAATAGTTTTATGTAAATATATATACTTATAAATCATTCATTCTAAGAATTATTATTTAAAACCAAAGAGTTAACAAGATAAATTACCATGATTCAGAATAAATTCCTGCACTTATGAAAAGAAAACCAGTAATAACAAGCCATAACTGATTACAAATCAGAGTGAATATGATACAATATTACATAACCTTAAAACAGGATGTCAAGCATTTTAGTACAGTAGACACCGGTTATAACGTACTCTCACGGGACCTCAAAAAGTAGTGCTTTGTAGCCGAAGTACGTTATAAGCAATACCGGCAGTAAGATTCAATATTACACAAAAAAAGAAAGTGGGCTCATAATTTCACTGTAATGTGTGTTTTAAACAGGTGTGATTATTTTTTAATTTAAATTAAATAAAAACAGAACATTTTTTATTGAGATAAATAATCTCTAATTTTCTTTTGTTTTAAATCAGCAGATGCTACTTTAAAGATACCGTCTTTGATATCCATAATAGACTTTTGTAGAGTCTCCGCATCATCACTTCGGCATTCAAAAAATCGTAATAATGTTTTAGCAGCATGTAATGCGTGGGGTATGCTTGGTACTTCACTATCATCAGGATCATTATAGTAGGGCTTTTCAGAAGGCATTTATATTGATGAATAACAAAGAGAAAACATGGTCTTGTTCTTAGCCTTGCCTAGCAGGGGAAAGAGATAAAAGATCGCTCCCTTCATTCATACACAATTCATCTCGCTAGAGATTCTAAAACTGACAACGAGTGTTTGTGAACGTACTGAAATTTCCGAGAAAAAGGAAATAAAATGCTTAAGAAAAGCAAGATTTTATTTTTGGCTTTGGTATAAAATGTACGTTATAGCCGAAGTACGTACTTTTGTTAAGTATGTTTTAACCGAAGTTAAACAATATAAATATAGGACTTCAATCGGGACCTAGCTTCTAGATACGTTATAACCAATAGTACGTTAGATCCCTGGTCCGTTATAACCGGTTATTTCGCATGTATGTACATGTACTTACAGTGTGCACTGTATGTACATGATACATACAGTGTGCACTGTATGTACATGATACTTAAATAACCCAAGAATTTCACAGTAACAGTGGCTTGGGTCGGAGTGGGCATATAACGCTCCCTTCTACGCCCCTCATGGCCAAGCATGCCTTTCTTTTTAAGATAATACGTGTTAATTAAAATGTTTAATTTCTATTAGCAACCCTTTCTTTAAAAAATTAGGAAATCCCGAAAGATGACAGTGCTTTAAAGTGGTACTTGTAAGAAACCATACAACTTTCCATTCGTTTTTAAATAGGGTGTCAATGATTTACATCAGCAGATTTAAATCGGATTTTAATCTTGATTTAAATAATTTGATTTAAATCAGGGATGCACAACCTACGCCCTACGGGCTATTACTAGCTCATGACACCCTTTTCCATTCATCTGCCAATCCAGTTGCATGCTGAAAAACACAACAGAATCCATCAATTCAATTTTTAGGAAAAGGAATTAATTGTGAAAATGTAATTCTTTCAGATTTGTTTTTAATGGCCATAAATATGGCAGCAGAAAATTTCAGTTATAATTAATAGACTTTTATGAATATGTGCCATCCAGGGGCGTAGCCAAGGTTAGGGTTTAGGGGGGTCATAACCCCCCATGAGAAATTTTACCCATACAAAATGTATATTCTTCACTACAATATTACACACATGTATACATATATATGAGTTGTAGTAGTCGTAACCCCCCCCCCCATGAAAAACTTCTGGCTATGCCCCTGGTCCCATCATATTATCAAGAATTTTTATTTGCTATTTGTGAGATTCCACAGTATTGTCATGCCCACATTCTTTTTTGAAGATTCTGAAATTTACTAAAGTTATAACGCTTATAATGCATAGTAAAAGCTCAAGCCTGTCTAAAGCGGATCTTTAACTACGCGGAAACTTGTTCTTTTATCAAATATTTCTTGGTCCTCTGAATACTTACTCTAGGATATAAACAGTTGAGGATTCAGAAATTTTTTTAGAAGGGACTAATTTAAAAAAAAAAGAAAAAAAAACTTTTGTGACGATATGCAATAAAACAAAATATCACTTTAAAGTATTGTAATTTGTTTTGGGAGGGGTGAATTTAGAATAAAAGGTTATTTTCCCTATGCAAAATGCACATTAAAGTAAAATGCTACCCTTTAGAAATGTCTTTGGAAAGGGGGAGGAGGGGCGCTCAAACGTCTTAGCCCTTTCCCTGTATGCAACACTGGATATAACTTTTGTTTAATGGTAAACTGCGTCAATGGAAGACCATTTATTTCCGTTTAAGAATAAATTTTATTATTATACAGTAAAACCTAATAAATTTCAACCGAATCCTTTTCACTAATTCGATTGATATTATTTTAAAATACAAGTTAGATTAATTTATTTGAGTAATTACTCCTAGAAAAACATGTAAATGAATTTACTTGCAAAAATAATTTTATATCATTACAACATTATGGAATGGAATGAGTGAAAGAAAGAAAGAAAGAATATATATATGAGGGTTTTATTTTTTAAAGTCTTATGAATGTTTGATAAACTAATATTTATTTGACTTCGACGCAAAGCTCTATTTGTAGCAAACGGAATCTCATTTTGAAACAAATTGGAATCTCCAGAAAGAGAAGTAAAAGAAATGGGATATTTTCTTGGGAAAGCGAAACACGTACAAAGCAGACAATGAGTCTTTTTTCCAGTGCTTCTGGTCAACCGTCACCTTGACCCCAGAATTGACCCTCACTTCCCTTCCTTGCCCCACTTCCTCCTCTGGGCTATGCCCCTGGTCCCATCATATTATCAAGAATTTTTATTTGCTATTTGTGAGATTCCACCATAGGCGGCTGGTGCACCAAAAAAGTGGGGGGTCAAAAGAGATGAGTATGTAAGTAGAGGGCACCCTTAAAGCTGTTTTTTGGGGGGGGGGTGTAAAATCGCCCTATTATAATTGAATTTTAATGTCATTATTGATTAATGACTTTCTCTAAAAGAACTAGGATCAAAAATCAGAGCGGATGCCCACCGAAGACTCCCTCCTTCCAATTCAAAGTAGAGACCTGCACGGACCGGGCCGGGTACGGGATTTATAAATCTGTTGTTGCCAGGCCGGACTGGTGTTAGTGTTAATTTTTTTCGAGTTCCTGCAACTCGCAGAAAAGTTAATATTATCACTTCTTAATATAAAATGTCTGAAAAATATTTATTTATCGATCTATCTGGTCGTCTTTATAGTTTTTTTTTAATTTCTGCAATTTTCGAATTTTTACTCCTCAACTCTGGGCCCGTGATGTTTGTTCAAATGTGTTACGGGCCCGGGCATGGCCTACAAATTCAAGAATCATCGGGTTCGGGCCGGGCCGGGACTATATTTTCAGGCCCGTGCAGGTCTCTAATTCAAAGTTCCATTTCAATTCTTATGAAATAATAACATGCGAAGAACATAAAACACTTACTTATTAAGCAAATCTTTCTTTCTTTAAATTCTTGAATCGATCAATGCTGTCACAAAATGACAAACTTCCAAACACAGAGAGAGAGGAGGTCACTAATAAATTCATTTATTTGATCTTATATTACCCATCCTAATAAATTATTTGGTATTATATTATGAAATATTGGCATATACATCCAATTTATGGAAGTAACATAGGATCTTTTACATTAATTTCTTTTTTCTCGGGGGTTGGTCGCCCCCTCCACCCCCCCCTTTAATCTGCCCTTGTATGGAAATATATCAAAGAGTTCCTTTTCAACAAGAAAATTGCATCTTTTCCTCAGTTCTGTTATCTCTGGATATTTCTGGCAAAGAGTTGGTGTATTTTTTGTGCGTTTTTTGAAAAATTTGCATTTCTCTCTTTAATTTTTCCATATCAAGATCTAATCCATATCAAGAAGCAAAATGCTCTGTTCTGTTCACTTCTCCATAGTACTCTAACCATGCAAATTGGTCGAACCAATATTTTTGGAATTTCCTCACTTATATATCGGATGTTCAAAGTCTAGAGGCTGATGTGGGCCTTCGTTTATTTCATTTTTCCTGTATTTATGATGATCCGAAGTGTCTCATTATCTTCAGTTCTGAATCCAAGTTATTTGCACTGAGACTCAACGTTGGTAAATGATCAGCCTGTGTTTTCTTGAAACTTAAACCATCACATTTTTCATTTAAATTGCTAAGCATATTTTGATCTGCATTTTCCGCAACTGGAATCTTACGGAAACATGAAGTGATATGAGTTGGGTTTTAAGCCGCTTTGCTTTTAACATTTCAAAAACAAATATGAATATGGAACAAATAAAGATCATGAATCAGAAAAACTTATTCAGCACGCGCACAGTCAACCTACTGCTTCGAATTAGCATACGGGAATGAAATGTGCACGCGATCCTTACATCTGGGCAGGGCCGATTCTAGAATATACAGTTCCTTTCGGGAAATTTCTAACTCGCTCCCCTCCCCCCCACATACACTCACATACAATCTCCTACAATTAAACCCCTTTCTAAATGTTCAGATAAATATGCTTTCTTTTACCTAAATGTAATATTAAAAGATACTGTAGAAAGCCGTTTATTACCTCTTCCATGAATTGTATTCATGGGTGGTCAGTTTAACACTTTAGCTCCCAAAGAGAATCTCATAGCTGTTGGTTCCCATCGAAACGGCAGAAAATGGCCTGTCCGCCCTTTCCCCATGTAACATCCCTATTTAAATAGCGTGAGAGGCTTCCTGTTGTGATAATCCGAAGACGGTCTATTGAATCTATTCCAGAATACAGGAAGGTAGCAACGACAAAATTTTAAAGTAACACGCCTGCAAGGGGGGGGGGGTGAATTCCTAGAAAGCTACACTCAGGTTTTATGGGAATGAAGGCACTCGGAATGTTGGAGGAGATAAAGAATAATTTTCCCTCCTATCCAAATAAAGGAAAAGGAATGCGCATTGCAAAGATCTATTTTCTTCCCATCACAATTACTGTGACTTGTTTTAGAGAAAACGCATCGAATTTCTCTCGCCGAAAAACCATTAAATGCGGGAAATCTAACGTTCTTGACGAGATTTTTTAACATTACAAGTATAGGAAAATATTTGGAACCAATAGAAAATGACGTTATAGGCGGGAAAACGGTAAATACGTCTAACGTTAAACGAGGGTTGCACTGTATATATATATATAGACCTCGCACTGGGAAAGTTCACTTTCCCTCCCCTTCTCTTGCTCGGTTTCCGTATTGGGTGTCTTGCCATCATTTTTAGATGAATTGTTACTTTTGAACTTTGAAAATTGGGGGGGCGAGATCCCTTTATTTTGGAAGTGAGGGGGCAGTCGCCCCCTTGCCCCCCCGTACCAGCCGCCTATGGATTCCACAGTATTGTCATGCCCACAATAAACTCGATTGGTCATAACTACAAAAAAATTGAGTTCGGTGAACAATTTTTCTTTTTTTGTAAACAATACAGCATACCTACTGTTAAAAAAATTCATTCATCTAATCTAAATGTTTAATTTAGTTATCATCAACCGAGCTTGTTGCGAACATGACACAAACAATCACAGTACTATGGGATTACACAATTGCCTTGCCTATGTGTGCCACCAGATTTTCAAGAACTTAATTTGCAAAATTAAGAGAAAATTATAATTAAAAATTTGGAATTGTGTCATTACATCCATCAAGTAGTCTTTAATATTTTGTTTTTAAAACTATATTAGTTAAAAGGGCGCACTACTTGACCTTTGATACATAACATTTGAATTACTACTGCTCACAACCTGAAAGAGGTTGTGCAAAAAAAAAAAAAAAAAAAAAAAAAAAAAAACAATTATTGTTATTGCATGTGAATAAGATATCTGTACAGCTTTATTCCTGAAAGCAATTTCACAATGCTTCCAAAATCATTCATTCGGGACAAAATTATTTTATTTGCATACGAAAGGTTTATACTACTAACTAGATACGGTGTGCAAAATTCTGTAATTCGACTTGAAGTGCATGAGTATTTAGCGAGTGCCCCCCCCATTTTTACACACACACACAAAGATAAACTTCCGTTGCAAACGTTGCCCGGGTGTATTAAGTGTTAAGGAATAACATGCCTAAAAATTATTGTCTGCTTCACTCCCCACCGTTGCAAAGCACGAGTGCAGCGATTTTCCTCTTGTGTCTTGTCCTCTTGTGATCTAAGAAAAACCTGTACAGGCGACGAATGTGCACGTTAAATTTGTATGGCCGGTTCTGGATTACTATTCTGTGTGTTGTTCAACAGAACAACCAAATGAAATAATTGACAAATTATAATGAATTAAGTAATGTAAAGAGTTTAATTATCTCTTTAATTGATTGTTTACAAGAAGTGCTTGCTTATGTAAAAATCAAAAAGATATTCTGTTAATGCTTAATCTACAACAGAACATGTATTATCTGAATGAATTTTTTACACTAATATTCTGTTGTATTTTGATGTCAGTAGAAATAATTATAACAAAACTATAGTTCAGGAGAGGGTTTTTTTAACTCTATTAATTTGTAATTTTTAACACATCAATGGTGAGATCCACTATTTTTTTTTTTTTTTCGCGGCTGTGTGTGTGTGTGAGGGGAGTTATGCAAAAAAAAAAGGATAAAAAATATAATGATGACTTATCTGGAAGCATTTAAAATATATTAAAATGAATAAAATAAAATGCATAAAATATTTAAAAATCGTTTAGTGATACACATCACTAAAAATAAAATAATTTTCAAATTTACTTTTCAGCTAAGCCAAAATAATATTAGAAAAAATAAAAATACATTTAAAGATTAGTTTTTTTTAATCAAAAATTTAACTTTACTTGTCATGTTACTGTGAAAGTGAATAAAGCGAGAATGTGAGACAAATTATATCTGAGGTGATTTAAGTCATTAAAAACTGACCGGAGATTAAACTAAACTAAAAAAAAAGTAGTTTTATTGTCGGTGTTTACTTGTTAAAGTTCATACTGTAAAATTAGCCTATGGAGTTCGATTTTTTTTTTTTTTTCAAGCCTACAAGTTCTATCACTACGAAATATTAATATAGAGGACCATTGTTTATAAACTATAACGTTTTTCAAGAGACCGTTACTAAAAACATTTTAAAAATTGAGGTTTTTTTTTTCTTCTTTTTTGAAGATTCTGAAATTTACTAAAGTTATAATGCATAGTAAAAGCTCAAGCCTGTCTAAAGCGGATCTTTAACTACGCGGAAACTTGTTCTTTTATCAAATATTTCTTGGTCCTCTGAATACTTACTCTAGGATATAAACAGTTGAGGATTCAGAAATTTTTTTAGAAGGGACTAATTTAAAAAAAAAGAAAAAAAACTTTTGGGACCTAAACACGATATGCAATAAAACAAAATATCACTTTAAAGTATTGTAATTTGTTTTGGGAGGGGCGAATTTAGAATAAAAGGTTATTTTCCCTATGCAAAACGCACATTAAAGTAAAATGCTACCCTTTAGAAATGTCTTTGGAAAGGGGGAGGAGGGGCGCTCAAGCGTCTTAGCCCTTTCCCTGTATGCAACACTGGATATAACTTTTGTTTAATGGAAAACTGCGTCAATGGAAGAACATTTACTTCCGTTTAAGACAAAATTTTATTATTATACAGTAAAACCTAATAAATTTCAACCGAATCCTTTTCACTAATTCGATTGATATTATTTTAAAATACAAGTTAGATTAATTTATTTGAGTAATTACTCCGAGAAAAACATGTAAATGAATTTTCTTGCGAAAATAATTTTATATCATTACAACATTATGGAATGGAATGAGTGAAAGAAAGAATATCTATATGAGGGTTTTATTTTTTAAAGTCTTATGAATGTTTGATAAACTAATATTTATTTGACTTCGACGCAAAGCTCTATTTGTAGCAAACGGAATCTCATTTTGAAACAAATTGGAATCTCAAAAAAGAGAAGTAAAAGAAATGGGATATTTTCTTGGGAAAGCGAAACACGTACAAAGCAGACAATGAGTCTTTTTTCCAGTGCTTCTGGTCAACCGTCACCTTGACCCCAGAATTGGCCCCCCCTTCCCCGTTTTTTTTCCCTCCAGAATAAGGGACCATCTATAGAGATCTATATAGGCTTTTTTTTTTTTTTTTTTTTTTTGTCCAAGCAGCAAGAATTTGCGGAAGAAGGTGGGGAAACGGTATTTGACAGTTTGGCGCATTTGGCGGAATGCTGTGTGAGGTATAACCTTGAATTTTGCGCACCCTCAACGCAATGTTTGGAAAGTGCTCCTCACAAGAGTTACGCCCCTAGCAGTGGTATAGTAAGCCTCCGAAACCCCCGAACACACAGTTGAAAGTTACCCCGTAGTGCGGAGGCAGGAGGGTGAAGAGACCTCCACACAAGGAATTATTTTTTAAATGAAATTAAATATTTTGTAATTTTAATTTTCCTTTCGTTTTTTTTTAAGAAACCGCAGAATATTAGAATTTATCTTAATACTTTACAGAGGATAGACAGAAGAACAGACATATATTCAGAGTGTGTCACAATTCCCTCCCGAGTTTGGAAAGCTTATTAAAAAATATATTACCAATACAGCAACGAAGTTGACTTTATTGAATAAAGAATGTTACAAGCTCTTTTTTTATAAATGTTCAATATGTGAACCTTTCGTGATGTGGCAGCTATCAAGTCTAAAGTCAAATTCTTCCCTCCCACACTCGCTTTAACTTGTCGCGATCAATGGTAGCGAATGCGGTTGTGATTCTTTGGCGTAAATGAGGCACACGGGACACAAACACATGATTTATTATATAACTCCATAAAAAAATCGCATACTTATGGTTTGGAGAGCGTGGTGGCTACGGATGAAGACGATTGTCGTCGATAGAGCCTCGACCAATTCAACGACGAGGAAGCTGGTTATTTGTGAAAAACAAAACTTGTAATGTTTCTTTTCCCCGTAAAGTCAACTTTGATGCTGTATTGGTAATATATTTTATAAGCCTTCCAAACCCGGGGGGGGGGGGGGGATTGTGACACACTCTATATGTATATATTTAGAGATACAGGAAGCTCTTGATTTGTGAAACAAAACTTGTAGTGTTCCTTCCTTCAGTAAAGATAACTTTGTTGCCGTATCGGCAATATATTATTTTTTATAAGCGTTCCAAACCCGGGACAGAATTTAGTGTAGTGATACACCCTGTATTTATAAATCCCTGATTAGATTCATCGTTGGAAAAAGCAACTAAAAATGTGTAGGGGTTGCATTTTCCTCACGTTTTCTCCCTTTTTCAGCCTGAAACACTTGTAATAACCAATTCTTCGATAAATCATTCGTAATATTTAAGCGAACTCTTTTTCGTGATGAAAGTATTATTATCCATAGTAAAAAGTTTTTAACAATTAACCAACTACTGGGCTTGTATAAAAAGACTCTTTTTAAACTTAAAAAAATTAACCATAATAAATTTTTGATAAATCTAAGCTGAAAGCACAAATTTAGAGTTTATTTTGAATCTCGATTTTCGAATCTTTCTGTCTAAACAGAGTTGAATTGACAGAAATGTGGCGGGACCGTTGGAAAATTTTATTAGTTTTTAGGGCTAAGCAAGATGAGTGGATAAAGAAACATCTTGAAGATTATTTCCGGATACTCGGATTCGTTACTTTATAGTTTTGCAATCGTGAAATTTTCTAATGCGAAATAAAAGATAATTGACCCTTTTTTTAAATATATTGATCCAAAACTCTACCAAAGAAAGTGAAAGTTATTTTTAAAAATCATACGCGTTTAACATAGAACCTCTTCCTTTTTTTAAATTAAGTTAAAAAACCTGATGTGCCCCACCAGTGGCCGAGCACATAGTGCTCTCAACTAGTAAACTGAAGGTGCCTGGTTTAAATTCAGGTCGCATCCGCCTACCTAGCCTTCCGGAGATTCCCGCATTTTCTCCGAAACTTCGAGTAAATACAGTTTAGGACCCCTTAGAAAAACACCCACGGAGAGCACTCTCCTCGTACTAGATCCCCCGAGTTGATAATCAACGTAATTTTAAAAAATGCGAAAAACACATGATTTCTTTCATGTCTATTAAATTATATACATTTTTATGCGCTCCATTTAAACTTATTTAATTTGAAATTAAGATAGGATACTTGAAACAATTATGCAGATTTTCTGAAATGTAAAAATAATTTTTTAATATAATGATTATAATGAAAAATGCACATTTTGGAACGTAATTACAAAAATCCTGATTCTATGGAAACTATTAAACTATTGGTTAGTATTTTATAACGCCGCCCCCCCCCCCCACACGTCCCAACGAATCATTCGAGCTCCCTCAAAATTTTTTTACAATTCGGTGCCAGGGTGCACCGCTGCCTTTCACAATTTCTCCAGAAAAACTTCTGGCTATGTTTGCGACAAAAGATAACAGCGCAGAAAGGTTCTTCGATTACATGACTTACATTTGACTTTGTATGTCCAGACCTTTCACTGAAATATCCCATCCAATCACCCACCTCAGACAATCAGAATATCAGAACTTAAGGAATTAAGCCGTATTCTTCCTGTTTGAAGCTATTTCTGCCATTTCTAGCCATTTGAAACGTCGTTAGTCATAGGTCCATTCTGCTTGTCCGTGTCTGTAGTTCTCCATTTGCATCATTAAATTTTATTTAAATTTATTTTATAATGCGAATGCGCAAACATGATGGTATAAACGATGGTCTACGTCTTTTTAAAAGCGTAGACATTCTGCGACAGCGAAACAAAACTTCGTAGACGACTCTCTGGATGTCGAGAACACAATAGGGCACCTTGACTTGATATTACAATTTATTCCTTTAAGGACACGTTCAAAACGAGGCAAAATCAAAATTTTGTTTTGTTATTGCAATTAGTTTATTAGTAATTTATTTTTCTCTCAGCTCGAAATAATTTTTAGCCATTTCTACCCATTTTTCGCTGTGATTCTAGCCACTTTTAATCCGGCAGAGTTGCAACTAGGGATGGACACAAGATATATCGCATCGTGTCGCGTTCCTGTTTACCATGCGAGACTAGAACGCGAGACGAAACAGAGAAAACTTTTCGAGGCAAGGCGCGAGACGAGAAAGGAAATATTTAGCAAGGCGAGACGCTAGACGAGACAGAGAATTGTCTCACACGATATTTCTCGTCCATAAATTTACGATACGAATTGCTTTTCAATCAGAATAGAAGTGCTGTATTGGAGACGGTATGCCATCCCCTTCACCGTATTTTTTATTTTAAAAGGAGACGTTTATTTTGTATAATTATTTTGAACATAATGATACTTTTATTTTGTGATTTTACAACGGTGTGATGTGCAAACGAAAAGGACTTTTTATAGACCGCCCAAATAGATTTCCGTACAATCTTTTTTGTCAGAATTAAAAAATATAAACCTATCTTTAGAAATATAATACATATACGAAGAACCTCACTAATGCAATGACAAACCAGGCAGCTATTTGGTCCCTGGTATTTTATTTTGCATTTTTAAGCTAAAAATAACTCTAAATTCTGTAAGTGTATATCTAGCGTGAGGTCAGTTCCATGACTCGCATTAACTTTCGTATAAATCAATAGTATTCAATCTATGGATCGTGTCGTCCTTCATGGGTTCTCATAGGAGCACTTTTAAGGGAATTTCTTGCATTTCAAAGAAGAGGGGAATGGTTATCTCAGTCTTTGAAATACTTTAAAACTGAAGTAATACAAGAAAGTTCACTATGTTATAAAGATGCTTATTACACCCAGTGGCGGATATACAGGTTGTGTGACGGCGATCTATAATATACATGCCCTTTAAAACTTATTCGAATGTACCATTTAAACACTAGTACGTTTTAATTGATTTGCATTCGTAGGCCGAAATGCATAAGAATTACTTTTGCAATCCTGTGAACAAATTATTAGCACTACACACACCAAAATCTACGCAGGTCATGCGACCGTGACCTATAACATACAAGCTCAATTTGAGCTCAATCGACTGCGCCGTTTAGACACTAGTGTTAAGACAATGAGTATGGTCGATAGCCAAAGTGTGAAGGTACCGCGTTCGGACATACTGCGCGGCTGTCGATCTAACGGTCTACACTGTATTAAATATCTGTAATTTTACAACACACTGCGCTGTATCTAATTTACAACACATGCAGTATAAAGAAATTCAAGCACACCGTGCTTGATTTTTTAAATTCAGGGTGGCACTTCTGGCGATCATGTGACATTCATAGGGAATCAGAATACCGTGTGCCATTATCAGTGAACTAAGCTAGGATTCCAGTATATTTGATCTTGGTCACGTGGTCATGGTTTGATGTTCAGTTAAATCTGAAGACAAGCGTTAAGCAATTTTATCGTCGTTTGTTGGTAAAATAGATGTTTGGAATTTGCAAATGTTTCGTGTTACGAAAGGAAGGGAATGAAATATTTTATTCTGTGAAAATAAAATGTGTGTTTTTGTAAGAAATATTGTGTACGTTATAAGCCGGTGGATATTAGGAACAGGAGAGGATTAGTGGCATTTCTGGGCAGTTGATTACAAAAAATTAAAGGTAAGTGCATTTTTAAATGAATCTTTACGATGTTCAATATTTTTAATGTGAATTTTAAATTGATATTTGACATTTTTATGTTTTCGTTTAATGCTATTACGTGCTATTCTAATCATACTGACTTTATATCCACCGATGTTTCTTGGAATTGAAAACGGGCCAGTGTTTGCCCAGTTTACATTAGCTGTACAACTAGGCTGCTTAATCCACTGTAGTGTTTTTAGGTTAAAACGGTCCACTGTTTGTTCATTTTAAATTACCTGTTGCTGAATTTTCAGACGCTTTTTAGGTTTAATATGGACCGGTGTATTTTGTCGTTTTGATGTGCTTCTGTTAATGGAATTTATGTGCAATTTTAATGCTTTAAAATTCTTTGCTTTGCAGATCGTGCAAACTGGTTGGCGACAGTAGCTGGGGCTTAGCAACTGACAAGCTCCAGCGACTGTCACCGTGTTTACATGGGGCTCGCACCGTCTTGGTCGATTTTACTATTTATAGTATTGAATTTTAACATTACAACAGAGCCTGACTTATAACATTTTGTGTCCGGGGCACTTTCCAAATTTTGTGCCCCTATAAATCTCTAAATTAAATTTATTGGCCTATTTCTGCATGTGTGCCCAGGGCATATGCCCCAAGTGCCCGTGCAATAATCAGGGCCTGCATTACAACCCTTATATTAAAGGTGTAGAAAATTTCTATTTAATTTAAAAGAGGATATTAATCAAACCATGAAAAAGACCACTACATTTAATATTAGCACAATTCTTAAACTTTATCAACTTAATTTCTGAACTTAGCTTTTTTTTAAAGTTTTATAATTTGAAGCTTAGTTCTTTAACTGTACTTAAAATTGATATTTAATTAGGTGTACTTAATAATGAATAATAAAAATATTTACTCGATTAAAAAATATACACGGAGTAAATTAAGTTTTGGAATGAAATAATAAAAGGTAGACTATTTTAAAACTCTTAAAGTATTGATGACTGGATTCTGTTTTTTGGATGATTTTTCTGTATAATGCCATGTATTTTTAGAAATTGTTGAATGTCCTACATACACAAATCAAATTTTGAATTATATTTAAAATTATTTACTCTTATTTTTAACTATTGATCATCACAAGTAATTTATTGTTCTTCAAAAAAGTTTTGAGCATGTGAAAATTTTCATCATTTTGTGCATTTATTCTAAAATGCTAAAAAAATTATGCTAAATTTCAGGGATCATTCTTAAATTTTTATTACAGTATTTTCTTTTCGGGGGGGGGGGGTGTTGGATTCACAATTTTTATTTAAATTACCAAAATATATTTTTATACAAACAGAATTTTATCTTAATTATGGGAAAAGGGGTTAAATTAAATACAGATTTTCTTTAATGAAAACATTTTTTGAACTATGCTAAGATGTTTTTCATGCAGTTTAAGTCTATGCAGGACCTGACTAAAACATTTTTGTGTCTAGGGCATTTTTCAAGTTTTGTGCACCTATACATATTTTGTGTCTTTGTATAATTAGTCTAAACTCAATTTTTGCTTCTATCTGCATGTAATGCCCAGGGTAGGGGCCCAAAGTGCTCGTACAATAATCAGGAACTGGCTGCATAATCACTCTGTTTCAGTTGAGGCTGCATAAAACATATATGCTGAAATTTGAATTTTGGCTCATATTATACGAGTGTTTCTGAAGTGTTATTAAGTGTTTCATTGTACCCCGAGTATACAGGGTACAATGAAACACTGTCAACCTTCACCTTTTGAAAATTTTTTAACCCTGAAGATGCTGTTTACAAACTCATAAAAATTAATTTAGATGGGGAAAAGAGTAGGTTAAAATTGTCATTAATTTTATTATTGTACATGCAAATTTGTGAACAGGAAAAAAAACGAGTGAATTTTTTTTCATTGTACCCCAATTTCCCCTACTTACCGCTGCGAGCCATTATTTTCTATCATGATAAAAATTAAAACTAGTTTAAGAACGCAAATTACATATGCTCATTTAGAGGATCAATTAAGGTTTTGCGTTACGAAGCTTGATTCAAATACTAATTGCTTTCAAGCTAGAAACAATTGCAAAAATCCCACTAACTTAAATTTTCCATTTTATTTTAAAATTATTTTAGGAGTTGTTGTTATGTTGCTTTTTTAAAAATTAAATCTTTTTTCTATTGTATTTCTTCATATAATGTAATAAATTTATTTAAAAATGCTTCTACTTTATTATTTTTATTTGAATTGCTATTTAAATATGTAGTTGTCTTTTAAAATTTAAAAATCTGAATATATGTGTGTGTGTGTGTGTGTGCTGCTACAGGTATACAAAGAAGGGGTTGCACAATGCAACCAAAAAAACTGGTGCGTGCGACTGCAAATTTCATTTGCTTCCGCAAATTTGAAAATATAAGAAAAGTTTGGCGTCACCTAATTTTTGTCAGTTCCACTAAATATTTGGATTCTATTTGCATCCCCCTGCGCTAATAAATGTATACAAATATAAAGAATTACAGCAGTATCTATAAACCTGTAATTAAAAAAATAATTATTAATGATTAATGTTATAATGAGTTATTACTCGTATGGGAATACAAAAATCTTTTATATTGTTACTTTTTATGCCAAATAATAATGACTTTTTTATAATATTTCTATGTAATGCAATGAATTGTTAAAACTATACAAAAACTATTATAATTTCATAGGTACGTCGACTCATACGGCCTCCTTTATTACTGCCCAATTTACATGTGGCCTTCAATGGTAAAAAGGTTCCGCATCTCTAGAGGCTAGAATATGTCGGGATGTTCAAGAGAAGAACGACCAACTCGCAACCTCCTAAAGCAACCATTCAGAGTCAGGAAGCAGTATTGCGTAAGGAGCAGGACCAATTACCACTGGAACTCAACTGGGTACCAATACCAGGTATGGAATTTTGCTGTGAGGCTTGTAAATATGTAAGCCAGCCTATTAACCCCTACCGCTTTTTCTTCCCCTCTCTTTTTTTAAAACCTTTAGAATCTGAAAATTAATGCATGGCCATGCACGTTTATTTTAAATGATGAGTTTTTAATAATTTATTGACTGTTTTACATAATGAAATTCATTAAAATGTTTTAGTAAAAGAGGATTTGATTACGGTGATATTTCTGTGTTTTGTAAAATATGTCAATTTGGGACAAGATATGTATTGTTGCGGAATTACTCTGCTACTCCTGGGGTTCGTCGTTCTAAAGTCCAGTTGGTGTAAAAAGTTCAAGTAAAAAAAAGTCACTTGTCAGGATGGAACACAAACTTTATTGCTTCTAGAACTTCGTAGAACAATCAGCTGTACACAATTCACAAGCACAATCTAGCAATAACGTGCTTTTAACAATCCGCTTGGATCAGAAGCTCTCACAAATGCTGTATTTCTCACACAAAATAAGTCACTTTCACAGGCAAAAATTCAGTGAAAATATACGAGAAATAACACTAACAGTCTCTCAAGACTCAGCAATGAAGAATTTACACACAGCACTTCAAAAACAGCTTCACAAAGCAAGCTAAAACACAGCTTCTATAGCAATTCACAAAGCACGCGTACTGAGAGCTCTTCACACATCGAGCGTTCAACTCGCACTGACTGACTGCGGGGCGATGCCCGCTTCTATAAATAGCCGACGCAGGAGGTACAAGAGGTTTCCAGAAAAGTCAATTTCTCGAGGGTTCTACATAAAGCGTGAATTTTGATTACGTCATAGAAGAGAAATGTTAGGTTATTATGCGTTTTTAATGCAGGAAAAACAACTTCCAGGCCCCATTGGGAAAATCGCGCCAAATGACCAAAAAGTC
>JAWZYV010020085.1:15000-22217 GCA_038373885.1 Cheiracanthium punctorium | reverse complement strand
CAACTTCGTAAAACTACGCACATAATAAGCACTTAATAAAACAACTAAAAAGCTCCACTATCCATACAGGAAGGGAGGTTAGAACACAATATCGTGTAATTAATTGTAATGAATATTGAGACGAAAAGTTAATGTCAATAAACTCAGATTAAAATTCAAAAGACAGCATAAAAAAGCATCATTCTTGTGAAAGGTAAATTGAAAACATGAGTTGATATATCATCGAAAGAGAGTGGTATTACGTTATCATATTATTAAACTATTATAACAAGCAGTTTTACAATATATATTATATGTTCGAAAGTACTTTTTGTACATAAAGATGCAGTGGGATGTCAATAGTGACTGATAACTTTGAAATGATTTTAAGCCACTAATTAAAATAACTGCATCATTACTTTTTATGCAGAAAAGTAGTTTTAAGGGCAAGAGCAGTTCATGAAGCATGTTATGGGATTCAAATAAAAGGATAGGATAGTGGGATTAAACTTACGTACTAAAACTATATTATTATTAAAATTAACTAACAACTTCGTAAAACAACGCACATAATAAGCACTTAAAAAAGTGATCGAACAAAAGGGTCCATCATTCTCCAGAAACTAAAAAGCTCCACTATCCATATAGGAAGGGAGGTTAGAACACAATATCGTGTAATTAATTGTAATGAATATTGAGACTAAAAGTTAATGTCAATAAACTCAGATTAAAATTCAAAAGACAGCATAAAAAAGCATCATTCTTGTGAAAGGTAAATTGAAAACATGAGCTGACATATCATCGAAAGAGAAAGCCACTGTTTAACCTTCACTGCCATTACAGTTCATGCAGAAAAAAGAGTTTTACAGGCAAGGAAGCTGAGGGAATATCTTTGATGAGATGATTGATAATAGCCACAGATTCCCTAAAGATTGTGTAAATCTGATGAAAATGTTATTGCGTATATGAGGTAATGAATTCTGGAAACGTTATCCATAAATATTTAATTTTGTCTTCTGGATTTGAAATATAAAACATTGATTTCTTCTCAGTTAAACTGTGTGGTGCACCCCAATTCAAAACCCTTTGATAGAGTGAGCGCTTTGAAAATTACATAATTACATTGTGATTTTATATTTTAATGTTTTATGTTATTTATTAATCACTACGTCATTTTATCTCTCAAAAACTTTATTGAAAATTGTCCGAAATATGTGTCCCAAAAAAGCGACATAATTTTACATATATTTAAATACTATTAGTTCGCAACAGCTTTAATCTATTGTTACACTATTTCGTAAGCTGTAGAATAGGCAGCCCATGTATTTTTCTATAACTAGGTTACAGTCCTAAAAATTTTAACACAGGGTTGCCAGGCGAAATACACGAAGGATGCGAGATAAAAGGACATAGTCAATTAATATCGTTTTAATAGGGCAATAATGAAACTAAACAATTAGGAGGGCTCAGGGGGGGTCTCCCCCTGACGAGGCTCGAAAAGCCGAGTTATTTATTTATATTTTTATTTTTATTTATTTATTTTAAAGGGGTGGTTATTCCTTTTACTGACAGATTAGTGGACAGATTACATTGTATTGAACTTTAAAGGATTGATATTTTTAGTCAGGCATGAAGTATTTATAATACATTGAAATAAGTCATAAGTAAAACCAGCATTCGCCAAGTATTTAAATGGATTTCTTTAATTCCAATATTTTACTGATATTGGACCAAAATTCGAGCTACATCAGAGATGTTTTCATTTCGAAACAAATAATTTGCAAAGAGCATCGTTAGATTAAATGTGTTTCTCAATTAGTTTCTATATTGTGCAAGTATTTTAAATCGGGATTTCAAGAAAAATGTCTGACAATGGTGCTTTGAAATTGGTTTAACTGGATAAATATACTTGCAATATTAGGAATACATTCTCATTAATTTGAAAACATTCTCAATTCATGCTCAGCATATGCAGTTACATTCCAAAAAATTTATACCTTTTAAAAACGCGCTGCATAAAATGTGCGCTATTCAGCAAAATAACTTTAAAAGTACATTTTTACTTTCCGAACATGTACCATGTAAGGAAAGTATTGTAATCATGAAAAAATTCGACTTCGAGATTTTGGTGTATTTACACGTTTTGAGGGCTTCTGAATCCATTTATGCTATTTTTACGAGATGTATTTATGTATGTGTGTATGTGTGTGTGTGTGTGTGTGTATGTGAGTGAACACGATAGCTCCTGAACGGAGCATTCGATTGAGTTCAAATTGGATATATATGTCATAAACCACCGTCGCAAGACCGGTATTGATTTTGGTGTGTATGGGACTTATAGTTTTTCTACAGGGCTACGACAAAAATTTCTTTTACATTATGGCCTATGGGGGGAATTTTTTGAAAGTGCGCTAGCGTTTAAACTGTAGATTCAATTGAGCTCAAATTGGGTATATATGTTATTAACCACCGTTGCAAGACCGGTATTGATTTTGGTGTGTATAGGACTTATAGTTTTTCTACAGGGCTACGACAAAGATTTCTTTTACATTATGGCCTGTGGGGGGAATTTCTTGAAAGTGCGCTAGCGTTTAAACGATACATTCGATGGAGCTCAAATTCGGTATACATGTTATAAACCACCATCCTAAGACCGGTATTGATTTTGGTGTGTATAGGACTTATAGTTCTCCTAAAGGGCTACGACAAAACTTTGTTTTATGTTATGGCATAATGGCATATGGGGAGAAATTCTTGAAAGTGCGCAAGCGTTTAAACGGTGCATTCGATTGAGTTTCAATTTGGTATATGTGTTTGAATTATTCATCGATTAAAATTTATTTAAGTGCTTGGTAATGATCTTAATCGTAAGTGTTCGGAAAGTCGAGTGGAGTCACTCCAGATTTTTTCAATTTAACTGTTGTAAATATGTATCAATTGCCATAAGATTTAAGCATGAGTAATTACAGGGTTCGTATGGTCCTTAATTTGCTAAAATTCCAAACAAAAAAAAATGTCCTGAAATGTACTACTATTTGAGAAACTCTAGAGGCGTTCTTTCCGTATTTGATAAGAAAGCAGGGCCACTTTGAAAATATCGGACAAAAGATTATACGACAATATTTCAAAAGTTCGGAATTTTAGCAAGTCTAGGATCCGTACGGACCCTGTTATATGAGTTTAAAAGAATGTAGGCACTATATTAGATTTTATAAAACAAATATCGAATTACTCACAAGAGACGTAATTTATTATTTTTCAAATAAATAATTTTTCTATTTAATGTGATTGCACATTTAGCACAAACACTTGAATAAAGAGTACAATATTCACGCTTAAAAAAAAAAAGAACGCCTCACCATGGCGTAGTGGTTATGCCACTAGAAATGGTAGACGAGCGAAGTGTGAAGGTCCCGGGTTCGGGTCCCATCGCGCGTCCGTCGACCTAATCGTTCTGAGTTCTCCGTGGTTTTCTCCGAAACTTAGCGTAAATACGGGTTAGGACCCCTTAGAAAGACCCCCCACGGAGGGCACCCCACCCATAGGCCTAGAGCCCATGCGTAGCTAATCGGCCTTAATCCCCACAACAACAACAACAAAAAAAGAACTAAATTCGCTCCGAAGAAACTATATTATCTTCGAAGGTTTTAAGATCGGGACAAGTTTGTCCGGCTTTTAAATCTTTCAGACCTAATTTAGTTACTTCGGAGCAAATTTAGTTCACTTTTTTTAATGGTACTTCAATGCTCTTACTGCCGTTCACAAATTGTCTGTATTTATTAATTAAAAGATGGTGAAAACGTGCTATAATCGCACAAATGAAGCTTTTGTTCGATGATCTTTCCAAACTAATACTTTTTAAATTTTAGTTGCTGTAAATATGCATCAATTGTCACAAAATTGAAATTCAAATTATATGCCTTTAAAATAAATGGTATATTGGATTGGATATTTCAAACGTATATAAGCGTAATGTTACTCTGACAACGGTTGATATTATAATATATATATATATATATATAGGGTGTGCCACAATTCTCTGCTTTTGGAATGCTTATGAAAAATATATTACCAATTTGGCAACAAAGTTGACTTTATTGGATAAAGAAATACTAAAAGTTTTGTTTCATAAATGTTCAACATGTGAATCTTTCGTGATACGTCAGATATCAAGTCAAAAGTCAAATTCTTACCTCCCCACACTTGCTTTAACTTGTCACGATCAATGGTAGCGAATGCGGTGTGATCGTTTATCGTAAATCTTCTAAATCTTGAGCCGTAGAGTGTCCGAACACATGATCTTTTATGTAACCCCATAAAAAAAATCGCATGGGGTTAGGTCCAGAGAGCAAGGTAGCCACTGAAGAAGGCGACTGTTGTTGTCAGAACCTTGACCCATCCAACAGAGAGGAAGTTCGTTATTTGTGAAACAAAACTTGTAATGTTTCTTTTTCCAGTAAAGTCAACTTTGTTGCTGTATTAGTAATGCAGTATTTTTTATAAACCTTCCAAACCCGGTGGGGAATTGTGACACACCCTGTATCTATATATATATTTCTATATATATACTTGCTTTGTTTGAAAAAAATGGTGAATGACAAGAATAAAAATTTAAATTTATATAGATTACTACTTTCCAAAAACTAAATAACTTTTCTATTGGACAGATTTGAATGGTTAGCACAAGCATTTAAACAAAGTTACAAATATTCTGTGTTCTGTTCATTGATAAATAGCTGTTGAAAAATTATCAAAAACTGTAAAAATACAACTTTTTAAAGATAAAACTTTTTAACGATTTTACGGCTGTCATCCATCAAAATTAGTGCATTTTACAATAATATTAAGAAAATGATGAAGTTTTTAAAATAATAATTTTTGACTTGTATCAACATTTTGATCGCATTAGATGTTAAAGTGCTTCTATATTAACAATTCGGCGATTACAACCTTCGAATGATATTCGAGTGATCTTGCTATCGTTTGCAAATTTTAAGTATTCACTAAACAGTAAATGACAAAAAACGGCCAATAATCGTAAAAATAAAACTGCTGACAGTAGTCTGATCGAAGCTAGTGCATTTTAACGTAAAATTCCGCTGTGGTTTGAAAATAATAATTCTTGAATTGATCACATTACATGTTAAAGTTCTTTTATATTATTAACACTTCATAAGTATCACTGATGTATTCCGTAATTCTTGGAGAGTATATGAAAATCGCAAACTACAAAAAACGAAGTTTATTGATTAAACGGCTTAAGGGGAAGTAACCGTTGACATTTACATTTTTCATTAACGGAAGCTTAATTTTTATTCTGTTTCAATGCGGTGTTTTGTAAATATTTTAAACTTTCTTAATTATTTTTAAAAAATATTTTTCAAAAATGGATTCTTGAAAGTGAAAAGATATTGTGCTCCCTTACAATTTTTTTTTATGATGAAATTTCCTCTCTTCATGTTCTTAGTTCTTAAAATGCTAAACTTTATAGCTTAAGAGAATGGCTTAAGTATTTTCATGTACAATCTTGTCGTGCACGCAATACATCGATTTCATATAATATTTTTCTGAGTGGATCAAATTATACAATGATACCTTCGAAGTTTTTTTTTCGTTTTGTATTGCGTATGAGAGTAAAAATATGATTATTAAAAACATTATGTCATTATTTTAATACATATTAAATATAAAAATGGTAATTTTACGAAAACCACGATTCATTAATTAAAAATTGAAAATACTTGAATTACGAATTTGAAGAAATTTTATTTTCGACTCTGAAATAACTACAAGGATGCTGTTTTCCCTTAATTTTCACATAGACAAACTTTTATAATACAGAGGAAGAGATCTAATAATGCGGAAAAATTTTTGCAATTTTTGCAAGGTTTAAAAAGTTTTGTGTTGAAACTTCCTTCAATGATGTCTAATTATTTCTCTCTCTCTCTCACACACACACATATATTGTTACGAATTTTCGGGGCAACTCGCTGCTCTCGGGCTTAAAATAGTTTAAAATTCGTATTCTACGCTTCAAATAGATAAATTTTGCTTTTTGTTGCATCAAAATCGGCCAATTAGAACCAGAGATATGGAGGTTTCGATTTGCCATTACTTTTCAATGGAGGTTCTAGAAATCTCGAGAAATATTAGTCCTAGAGCTTAGATCTCTTCACTTTTGTGGACTTATTTTTGGCGCCAAATTTGGCGATATTTCGCCAAAAGTCTCCAAGCTTGTCGACTTTTGTGTCATTTGGCGCGATTTTCCCAATGGGGCCTGGAAGTTGTTTTTCCCGCATTAAAAACGCATAATAACCTAACATTTTTCTTCTATGACGTAATCAATATTCTTGCTTTATGTAGAATCTTCAAGAAATATACTCCTCTAGAAGCTTCCCCCAGTTTCTGCCTCCCCTATATAAACCGGCGCCCTGCCCCGACAGTTCAGTGTTGATCAAGTTTTGAGAGAGTGAATACGCTTGCTTTGTGAAGGAAGCTGTGTTTCGCGCTGTTTGTGAAGCTTTGAATTTAAGTGCTGTGTGTAAATGCTTCATCGCTGAGTCTTGAGAGTCTGTTAGTGTTATTTCTCGTATATTTTCACTGAATTCTTGCCAGTGAAAGTGTTCTATTTTGTGTGAGAAATACAGCATTTGTGAGAGTTTCTGATCTAAGCGAACTGTTAAAAGCACATTACTGCTAGATTGTGCTTGTGAATTGTGTACAGCTGATTGTTCTACAAAGTTCTAGAAGCAATAAAGTTTGTGTTCCATCCTGACAAGTGACTTTTTACTTGAACTTTTTTTACACCAACTGGACTTTAGAACGACGAACCCCAGGAGTAGCAGAGTAATTCCGCAACAATATATATTGTATATCTTTCATGGTGATAATATTTAATAAAAACGATTGAAAAAATGTGCTGCGTTACATGAGTTTGCGTGAAAACTTTTTCCAAAGCAATGGGCGTGGCTGAAAAATTGTCTGAAAAATAAAGAAGTAAAAAATGTTTAAATAAATTAAAGTAATGTTCATGTACTTTTAACAGACATGCTATTTTTTCGACAAAAGAATAATCATGAAACATATTTCAGTATAGGACTAATATATTAATGACTTTGTCATTTTATCTCTCACCCCTTTATTGATAATTGTCCGAAAATGTGTCCCAAAAAGCGACATAATTTTACATATATTTAAAAACTATTAGTTCACAACAGCTTTAATCTATTGTTACAATA
>JAWZYV010020085.1:0-12500 GCA_038373885.1 Cheiracanthium punctorium | reverse complement strand
GGCAATGAAAAGAGTGGAAAAATTGAATATAGAGCGCCAAATTAGAACTGGTATATAAATTATATATATATATATATATATATATATATATATATATATATATATATATATATATATATATATATAAATTATATTTATATACATCCATACATCCACTTTTTTAAGTAAACCGTAATTGAATTTTTCTCAAACATTTTATTTTAAACTAGCTGCGTGTCCGTTCTTTGCACGGTAGGAAACGAAAATTTTCCTTACATGTGTTATTCGAATTAATTTCAGTGATGTGGAATCTTAAAAAAGCAAAATTATTAGACTCTTGACATAAAGTTTGCGTCATGAGTACTAACCTGGCATCATTGCAATATAATGATTCAAAAACCTACGTCAGGCTCATTCGCGATCAAAAAAAGTGAAAACCTAGACTTTTTGCAGAGAATTCCTCACTTTTACAATGTCTTATTTCTACATCATACTGTTTTTCAGCATCAAGTTATGGGATTAAATACCTCAGACGCTACATGAAATAGACAACCGTTTATTTTAAAATAGCTGCGCACCCTTCCTTCATAATGGAAGAAGCGAACATTTTACTGAAATCAAAACTGCTTGTGAAAAAACAGAATTTCATTTTATAAAAAGTTTAATTGCCTCTGTCGATATTACTGCGGGATATATTAACGCAAATTATAATTAATTATCGTTTAGTTGGTTGTAAGACAACCGTTGAAAAAGGATGCATAGATTTCACTTTCAGACAGACACTTTTAATTTCATGAAATATTTATTAACGTGGTATATTGTGATTTATTCATATTATCCTTTCAAATCTATTACTACTACCTATTACGTATATAAATACTATATATCTTCGCTTCTCCCTCTTTATGCTCAATTTAAAGAAACAGATTAGATTATTTGGCACAAATGGGACTTATTTATTCTATGGTGATTCTTTGAAATTTAAGCACTAGCACAAACAAAATCAATTCACATCATGGTTACCATTAAAGATGCTCTCCATGGATATTTATTCTATGCATAGTTTTGTAAGATTGGCGTATTTAGCACCGCAAAACATTTCATGTCACCTTGTCGGAAAATATCCAAGCGGTACCAATTTAAATATCTTATACATGGTTCTGTCTCCTGTAAAACATCAAACTGTGTAACCTCGAGGAGCTATTTAGAATAGCTTTAACTGCGACAGGACGTTAGAGTTGCAGAGTTTACAAATTTCACGCATTTTTTAAATTTATGACGTCCCTGTTTAACTGCCGTAAAAGTTACCCCGGTTGGTTGAGGGAGTTAATATGGATATTTTGCGCAGTAGTTTTCAAAAAGTATAATATTGAAATTTACAACGACGCTGAAAAATTTCTTGCTTTATGTAGGACCGCTATGGAGGAACGCAATCCAACGTTAAAATAAAACTATACTCGCAACATGCATATGTTAGGGAACATATATGGCTGCAGCAAAGTGAAATGCCAAAAAAAAGTAAATAGACACATTTTAATATATTGCACTTTAAAACAAACTTTGTAACTTTTAAAATGATAAACATTTTCAGCTGCGTTAAAACAATTTCAATTTTTAAATAAGCAACAGATTAAAATACTACTTATATTAATAAACGTGAATTTCTTAGTTTATTTCTATAGTAAATTTCAATGAAAATATCGCCTCTTTGTTTTAAAAAAAGAGCAGGAATAAATGCGTTAAAATTGTGGCGAATTTTTACGTATCTAAAAGTAATTGACGTCATACATCCTCACTTGATCCGCGAATTGAAAATCCGGTGCTTCATTTAAATCCCGCGTTGATGCTATTAAATTTTAAACATTATGTTACATTAAAATTCGAATAAAATCGCCTAATTTATATAATTTTTTTTGTTTTTATTTTAAAAGAGAGCGAAGTTAATGTTTTATCATTTACCAAAATATAAAAAAGTTATGACGGATAGAATTCAAGATGAGACAGTTTTAAAATTATTTTACGAAAACTTTTGTCAAATGTCATCGTTATTTAAAAAATTCTTAAAAAATCTGCAAATTATGCTACATATTAAGAAAAAAACTGTTTTTAAAAGAACATTTTCTCCTCAATCCCATGATGCAAACTCCGTTTAGCTGCAAGAATAATTACCGCCGTAAATAAGAATTAGATTGAGAAAAATTGGGAAAAATCGCATTAAAAATTTTTTTTAAATTCGTATTTTGAAAAAATCGCTTCGAGGTGCATGACTTCATGCTTTAGAACTTACTGTGTAAGAAATTAGGTAATTCTATGCGTATCCGCTTATCCGTAAAGCCGTGAACAAACAGACAAACACACATCTTCTTTTATAATAAATAGAGATTGCTTGCGACGAAGGGCTTGGACTGATGAAGGCCAAAACAATTTTTGGCTGAAACGTGCGTATCCTCTTACCTATAACATATTATGTGTGTTTTTTACAAAGTTTTTTATTTACTTTAGAGATTATTTATGTTATAATACACAGCTGTTCTCATAGTTATAATTATTCTCAAAGAGCTGTCGATATGATTTCTTGTACTTGTAAAAAATAAGTGAATTTGAAAATTTTGGAAATGCCTTTTGGTTATCTTGGTTACTTGAAATCACCGAAGTTTAGATGCAGATGACTGTATTTACTTTTATTTTTTAAATACCAACACATACCTTCGTTTTTGATTGTTTCTCCGTTTTGTTCGTTTGCCATTGGCTATCTACGAAAAGGAACAAATTTTCGATGAATAAATGGGCTAATTAATGTACAGAGTATGCGATTACCACCTTACAAACCAAACAATTCTCAAGATATGCATAAACAAGATAAGCGTGTATTTAAAAACAATCATGTATATTTTATAAATATGCTGCTTGTACATTATTGAATGCTTTTAGTCTTTTTTAATAAACAAACTTTCTAAACTTATCATGAAAAGAAATTTTCAAGAAGCTTATTTATACGTTTTAAACGGAATAGGAAAATATGCTTTTTCAAAACTATTTTCTTTGAAAATAAAAATAAAGGTCACACATAAAGACGAACATTACAAAGCGTTTTATTGGAATATTCTAAAGAACCTTTTAAAAGAATACAAATTTTCTTTGAAATCTATAAAGAAATGTACATTACATCTGACAAGTCTACATTTAAGGAGACTATTTTATTTTTTTTTTTAAGATGCAATAAATAAATATAAACTACCCAACCTTGAGGAAGCAGACAGCATAAATGAAAACTGTGAAAAGAAAAATGTTTTCAGAATTTCGATTTCCACATACACACGCATTAGTATTCTCGAACTTTCGCTTGCGTGCTAAATGGACTGACGCGTCTTTACGAAATGATCCATAGATCGAAAAGTCGTGATACATTTCCAAATGTGTTGTTAAGATGAAGTGGATAATCTATCTATGTCAACAAAAGTTTTTTTTTTCTCCTTTTCTGTATTTTTAACTGTTGTTCTTTCCGTTAACTTCGAAAAAGTTATTTCTTCGTGAATTTTTACACTTTTTTTTATTTTAACAGGTATTAGTCAGGGCTCTCTGTAATGCATTGCATTGCACATTAAGGCAAAGCTCCTCGTGGGATATCTGCATAAGGAAGGGTGTCTTGGACGGAGAACATTTAAAGGAATCTAGTGCTCATTCACGTTATAACTGCAGGAAACCATCTATAACTCCAGACAGTTAGACCGATGGCCGCAAGATAGGCTTGAAGACGTTACCTTCACAGTTCAGCCATCTAAAATGTTATGTGTCTATATCCACTGGGCCATGGTGAAGCCAAGCTGAAAACGATTTCCTGTAAAACAAAGAACAACGCAACCTCGCTTATCTGGACTAACTGGAATTTAAAGTCACCGTGAAAATCGAAAATCCGGATAACATGAATAATAAGCAAAACGAAATCTTAAAAACTAGAATTACCGTTTATTATGATAAAAAAGTGCAGTCTTTTTTTTTTAATGTACGTAGAATTGTTTGCAAGACATTAAAAAAGATAAAGGTAACTTTTCTCACCATACCTTAACAAAGAATTGTTCCACTCTTTCGAGATTATGAGATTAATTAGCAATTATAAAAAATTCTATTAACCTGATCTGAGTTCACGAGCTCTAGATAAACGATGTGCAATGTATAATTTCAAAATGGAATGCTATGGAAAACTGCAAGTTACGAAAATGGACATTTATATACGTATCCGTACAGTTAATCTCACTATTTAAAAAAAGTTTTGCTTCGGTCGGTTTGTCTGTATGCTCGCTGTAGACGCCTAGACCTGCATTACATTGGGACCGCTTTACTGATTAAATAGCTAATTAGGCAGTTTTTTCTAAGGCTTAAAATTCGATTTTAATTTTTTTAGTTACATTATATTTTATTTCTTTTTGATATATTTTATGTTCTCAGAAGCAATGTTTTCATTCCAAAAATTTCGGAAACTTCTAAGAATGCTTATTCAAATGAGCTCTGTTTGAACATCGTACCTAAATTTGAATTTTTAAATGAGTTCTTAAAATGTCACCAGAGAGTGCGAGTGAATTTCAAAATTCTACCATGGATGCTAAATCATTTCTCAAACTATTATTTCAATGAACTGAAAACCATATGTGGCGGATCTTTACGACAATGATTCTATGCACCCATCAAGAAACTGATCATGATTCTATATAGTGCTCTTATAAAATTTATAGAATCCTATAAAGATTTTCGTAAGGGGGGACATCTTGTCAACTACCAAAAAATAACTGAAAATTAATCATTTTACAATTTTTAAAGTAAACGCACAGCTCTTCCAATTGGCGAATCTTCCGTTGAACGAATTTCATGGGAATTTGCATTCTAGGCGCTATATGGGAAAGCATTTAGCCAAGTAGGTTTATTTTTCCTTCCGGTTTGTTAAGGCTTGCGGAATATGACATGGGAAAGCGAATACGACTCTAGATCATGATGGCTCGTAGATAGAGCTCCTTATTGCGAGGTACGAGTTTTCTGTTCCTTTTTCAACAAAAATCTTTGACATAGGTGATCGAGCTCATTGAATGCGCTATTGTCACATACAGGGTTTAAAGAATTGCAGATATATGCCGACTCATGTTTCCAAAAGTTCATGGTCATCGGTGGTTGTGTAAATAATCCTCATTCCCGTGCGAAAAAGGGGACTAGCTGATTAATTTGGTGTCTAACGCACATGAAATAGAATTTTTTTTGTTTGTCAATTACCGCTTTAATATGTTCCCGTGCCATATCTATATATATCTGGAGGCAACTTTATGGTATAAATTTAGCTACATCACACATACATACACACATATGCAAATACATATATGAAAAATAAAATAAACTAATGGCTAAAACATACTATCATACTTCTGTGAAACAACAATACAGTGGACCGATCACAGGTGTTAAAGAAGAAGCACAGGAAACAAGATTATTTGAAATGGAAGTCGGAAATATTTACAATCGATGTGACTCTCATCAAGGGCCACTCTCAGCAGCTTGTAAATATAAAGGCAAAAATGTTAATTTTGCGTTGCTTTAGAGCACGCAGATCATTATCAAAAATCGGAAATAGAATAACTCCTAATCATTTAAACGGCTTTCACAAGAAAAAAGTTCTGCCAAACAAAACACGAAAGACTCTTGCGTGGAACAATTATTTGCGCTCACCATTCCGAAAATTGCATTGGCTTCGTGTCAGATAAATGCTATCGAACAAACGAGAAATATTTAAGGATGTAACTAATCGTGGCCAGGCCTTACCGCTGCTGGATCATCTTTCTTCAAAAAGGGAAGAAGCTAATCCGCTTTGTAAAGGGAAGTTACAAGAACTGATAGAGATAAGTAGCTACATTTAGATAAAAAAGCAGACGCTGCTATCGATTCTGCCCAAGAACAGATTCCCCCCCTCCTCCGCGCGTCTGTTAAGCCTTTAACGCACAGTGTTCCCGCTCTGGGAACACCAAACTCTGACGCTTTGACTGTTGCCAGTCACGAAAAATAGATTGGATTTCAATAAAAATAGTGGCTGGTGACACAGCTCCACGAGAATCCTTTACTTTTTAGCACGTCCTTTCCCGTAAAAAAAGTGGTCACGAATATTTTTAACAGCACTGACATCTGCTGAAAAATGGAAGAATGCGAGAACAGCTGGATAGACTACCCAATGCTGAAAAAAGGTCAGCCGTTGCCATCGCAAACAAATTGTTTATTGCTTAGTCTATTTTAAGCATTACAGTTACCTTTGTAATGTAATCTATTGCTGCCCTTTAAGATGTTAAATTCAACAATACAATGGAAACTGAAGTCATTTCTAGAGTTGTTGAAAAATAAAAATACATAAGAGTAAAATAAATAAAACATTAAAATACTTGTGCTTAAAAAGTACTCGGATTTTTGATGTCATATTCTATCTTTCTTTTTATTTTATTTTGCACGGCAAAATTTCCACCCGATTTCCAGAGGCAGCGACGATGTCTAGTGTATGAAAAACGGGAATCGTTTTGGGAGCTTTATCTCCTGTAAATAATAACTAATCTTAGACAGGTCCAATGCACGCAAATAATTGTTCTACGCAAGAGACTTTCGTGTTTTGTTTCGCAGAACATTTTTTTGTGAGTTAACTGATTAGCAGTTATGCTATTTAAGATTTTTATAATTATGTGCATGCTTTAAAGCAATGTAAATTACCGCAAGTAAAATTAATATTTTCGCCTTTATATTTACAGTCTGTTGAGAGTGGCCCTTGATGAGAGTCACATCGATTATAAATAGTTCTGATTTCGATTTCAAATAATCTTCATTCCCGTGCTGCTTCTTTCACACATGGGATCGGCTCACTGCACTGTTGTTTAATATTGGACAGGTTAATCCTTTTCAAGAGAGGTTATCGATTCTTAAACCAAACAAGACAATTCTTGAAAGGAATGGATTGGTTTACATGTCGACCAAGCAGAGCTCCTCAACTATTTTTGAACTTGTTTCTTACGTTCAGGGAGAGTGGGAGAAATATGTAAACTTCAATAAAATCTAGCTTTTTGGCTGGAGAAGGGACTTGCATTATCTGTCATGCATTATGTATAAAACACTTTGAACAGAGGAGGAGTGGAAGGGGGGGGAGAGTACAAATGAATTTTTACTTGCAGCAAAATAATAAGGGTTAAAAAATACTTCCCTTTCTGAAAAGACTAATTAGTAGTTTTGTTTACAATATTTAAGTCGTTTTCTCAAGTAGAAGTATCCGAGAAGTTGAACATGCTTCCCTATCCCCTTTTATTTAATCATCTGAGTGTAGCATTGGTTTTAATTCCCTTTATCTTTTGGATGCGTGTGTGTTTGTTTGTCAGGAGAGGACAGCTCGCGTCATTGAATGTGCCGCTAAGAGCTACATATACGTCCTTCCCGGAATTTCCCGCCACAATTTGGAATCTCATCAGAAGGTGGGGGAATTCTGAATATTGGCACCCCTCGGAAACTGCTAGCGACCGCCGAGAGGACTTTCGGAACCACGGATTTAACGTGCACCGCACGTACACGGTGGTCTTTAGTGGTACGCCGGTATCGAACCCGCAACCTTCCGGTTACGAGTCCAACGCCTTAACCACTGGGCTACCATGGCCCGGATGTGTGTGTTTGTCCTAATACGGTACTGATAAAAACGGAAAATTTGAAATAAAACATGAATCTGCATCCCAGAGAAATCAAAGCATAACGCTGGCAGCCCATAAATCTGGATGAACTCTCAAATACATATTTTTAAGAAACACTACAAGAAAGTGGTGTTTAAAAGATAAATTAATTTGTGAAATAACACAAAGAAAAGGTATTTATCAATGTGCAGTCCGTACACGAGTATACTGATGATGAAGTACCTTCTATGTGTGTTATTTTACAAAGTTTTAATTATTTTGCAGATTCTCACTATTCAAGGTACGTTCAAGAGGAAACAGTGAGCTAATATCCATTCGGATCGAACAATTATTTTCGTACATTGTCCCAAAAAGTGCTTTAATGAATGGCGAGCAACTGAGAGTTAAGCAAAACAATAAATATTTAACGTGGTGCCTCAGCGTAGTTGCTACAGCAGGAAAACTAGATCATCTTATTACGGTAAGAGAAGTGGAGGTAATCCGTTCCACACGGCAATAACAAGAACTGATGAAGATAAGTTTGCTGGTGAAAAAAAAGGGGGAAGTGTAATTATCGATCTCTCTCAACAAGAGATTGTCGTAACGTCCCAGCGGCCTGCCCAGGAACTTTTGCGGACGTTTGGATTAAGCGTAATTGGCATCTGGAAATTGGGAGGGTTTTAGGATACATCCATTCTAATACCAAAGGACTCCAGCCTGATTCCTGAATAAATGTTAATGAAGGGTTAAAGGGAGTGTCTGGTAGAGCAAAACAGGATTAGTATTTTAACCCTCTGACTGCTCAACTTTTGGACCAAAATCGCTTCAAAAATTATGTATTTTTTTTTCATATTTCAAATCTATATACATTGGAGAATTGAAATGTGCATTTTTTCTTTCTAGAAAAGATTTTTAGTTAAGATTTTTATCATGAGAAACTAAGCTTCAGAAAAACCAATTTCAGATGTTATTACATAAATTTTTAAAAAAAAATAAATTTCAATGAATTACAGTTAATTTCCGTTTATTACATAATATAAGAAAATGCACCAACGCCTAACACTTTGCAGGTTTATTGAATCATGGTCAGATTCATCGCCGTCTGAGGATCAGTCCAAAAAATCTAAATCACTATCACTATCAAAACTAAAATATCTTTCAGAATATCATAAATCATCCGGAATATACACTCTGTCAATTGCTGAGCGATTTCAACCAGCCATTTCTGATTAGACAAGGTGGCAAACAAGTGAAGTTAGAACATTACCTTCAAATGCCTCAATTTAGTGAACGACTAACGACATGTGTTGGTCAAAACCTAAATTAAACGTCTAAAACTGTATCTAACTGATTTCACTGGTTAAACGGCGAAAATTGCAGGATGAGCAAATTTTGTTACATTTGAGTTGCCCGTGGAACTCGCGGGATGATCAGCCAGAGGGTTAATATGCAGTGATAGATTGTCGAAAAAATTATGCATAATTTAAAAGTTTAGCTTGCGTTTTCAAAACAATATGCCATTGGGTCAGAAAACAGATTAGTTTATTGGAAGATTTTTAACTGAAATACATTTCTTGGTGATTCTTTTTTGGATTTCAGGTATTGAATAATTTGAATGCTTTTAATCCTTCAAACGAAAATGAATATCTGTTAAGGAATTTCGGATTCTGTACCTTTTCTCATTAAAAGTACTTATCCATTTTGATGCGAATATAAAATGTTTTACAACGCAACGAAAATGCTTCTGATGCATATTATTTGATAATTGGTCCATTGACATAAAAAAAAAAACATTTCATTACATTTTTATCTAATTTTAGAATTTATTCACACTCATACATCTTCTGGAAATATTTTTCTGTGTCCCTATTTGTGAACGTAAAAACGTTCGACGGCACACATCATCCGTATCAAAGAAATTTACTTTTTCAGAAAGCAAATAATACATCACGATGCTGAATTTGTGAAGCAAGCTTAAAACTGTCTCCGTGAGTTGGAATCTGAAATGTGACATACAGGAACTAGACATTCAAATGTCATTTTACATTTTTTTTTAAAGATCAGTGCGTTTTTTTCTAACCATACACACAGACGTTGACGGGGACATCAGACATGCGAAAAGCGTATTTTTTTTAATGTTTCGATTATTCAAGTGAATAAAAAGTGTGGCAGTATTGCAATATTTTATAAAAATAACGCATTAAAAATAACGCACCTATTTTTTATATATAAATGCGCAGTATTAACAGATTATGTACGTATGTTATACGGGATTGTTATAATTAAAGTTTGCCAATCAGCTGCATTTTACAGCTGAAGCGTTTGAGCAGAATGCCACCCTATTTGGCGTATGGAATGTATTAGAGATGCACTCGATGAAGTATTTTTTTTTAAGTTTAGTTGAGCTGAGCAAAGTGAGCGAAGCTCTTTTCACTACACTCAGGCATTTCAATGTAACACTTCTCCTAAACGGCTTGATCGATTTATTTCAAACTTCGCAAAGTTATGGGTACCAATGGTAGCAAGGTATAAACCTGAAATATAACCAATCGGGTTGACCACTTTGGAATCATCCCCCTAAAACCTGTCAACCCTCTGTCACCCGCCACTATTTTTATAGAAATAAAATCTATTCTTCGTGACTGGCAACAGTCAAAACATCAGAGTTTGGTGTTAAATTATCCACTAGGTGGTACTTTGCATGGCAAAATAACTACAAAAAAGAACTCAAATTAATTAATAGATGCTCAAAAACAATTGAAAAAAGTGTTGAAATTGTTTATACATTTTGAATTACTTTTTCTATTGTTAAATTCCCTGTTTTTAATGCAAAACGCCACCTAGTGGACACTTTTTGCAGTATTTTTTTAATTCTTTGAGAGCATCCCATGAAGCCTCTTCAAAAAGTTACAATCCGTTTACCTGTTTTAGCTGTAAAACCTTATTTACAGGGGGAAGATTCATTAGAACAACCCTGCATTTTTGTAGATTAAATTGTTAGAAATCAAGTTCTTACAAAGTAATCTGATTTGGGAAAAGAATTGGGAAAGAGTTTTATGATTTGATATTTTAAGGGTATAGGTATAAAATGACAGTAAATAACACCTTACCCATTCTGTAAAAAAAATATTATTGCTTATTTCGTTTAAATGCATGCTTTTAGGCGCATATCAAAATTGTAAGTATTGTAGCTTCAAGTAATCAGGCAGAAATATTATCAAATAGCCTTCACTAAAGCTTTCTCCTGAGGTTCAAAAAAAAAAAAAAAAAAAAAAAAAAAAAGAAGAAGAAAAAAAAAAAAGCGAAAAACATTCTTCTTCTTCTTATTATTATTATTATTTTAACTAGCGATGTATGTACATTTATTATAGATTTAGAAATGATGGAGTTAAATTTTAGTTAGCTCAATATTGTAATTACTTAAATTTATCATTTTAATTGAAGAAAAAAATCTTGCAGCCGTCTGACTTTAACATTTGTGCGAGATGTGCAAGAAAATATTGACAGCATTTTTTTATAACAGTTGAAGAACCATTAAACGTTAGGAAAAAAATTTCATAGCCTGTATTTTAAAATTTGATTTTACTTATCATCCTCTTAAATTTAATAAATCGTTTTCACGTGATGGGCTGTCAAAAATTTAAGGAGGACAGTTTGGCTTCTTTAGAACATGAAAAGAATACTTTACAGCGAACTTTTAAGGTCCAAATACATGCTATGTGGAGAGAAGCTTCTTATTTTGAAAAATATTAACAGCACTTCTTTTTAAAATGGGACAACTTTTATTTTTTCAAAGTATACATTTCTCAAAAATATTTGCAACCGTAGAATTTCAAATTCTTTGCGCTAGCTAAAGTGTATAAAGGTAAGGAGGGAAATAACCTTGCCTCAAAAGCAAAAAACTTTCAAACTTTAAAGTGGAAATGTTCCATATAAATGTTTCAGAACGCACTATATTGGGTGATTAAAAAAAAAATGTGCAAGATAAAAGGTCTAAGCAAACATGCTAAAACAATTAACCCTTTGAGACGCAACCCTTTCCCAATGCTTAAAAAAGGGCAGCCGTTGCCATCGCTCGACTTAACTACCAGCAAGATGGCGGACGATCGAAACGTTCATCGCGTGCCACAGATCGAGAGAACCCTTCGTTTCGATCGCCCGCCATCTTGCTGGTAGTTAAGTCGAGCGATGGCAACAGCTGCCCTTTTTTCAGCATTGGGCAACCCGTCAAGCTGTTTTCGCATTCTTCCATTTTCTAGCAAATGCCAGTGCTGTTAAAAATAAGTGACCATTTTTTTTTTTTACGGGAAATGACGTGCTAAAAAGTAAAGCATTCTCGTGGAGTTATGTCACCCGCAACTATTTTTTATAGAAATCCAATGTATTCTTCGTGACTGGCAACAGTCAAAACGTCAGAGTTTGGTGTTCCCAGAGCGGGAACACCGCGCGTTAAAGGGTTTAAAGTCTCATAGGAACATGCGCGGTACCAAACGGCAGCTGAAGGCACTAGAAGTCGTTTCTATGAAGCTGTTGAGTTGTGGGATTACGACGAATTATCTGCATGTGTGATTGTGGCCGCGGGGTGGGTGCCCTTCCTGGGTGTCTTTCTAAGGGGTCCCTAAGCCGTATTTACGCTAAGTTTCGGAGAAAACCAAGGAAAACTCCGAATGGTGAGGTCGGTGGGCGGTTTTGAACCATCCACCTTCCCTCCCACAGTTGAGATAATGACACCGCGATTTTCAGATTTGTCTCATAGATTTTTAATGCTTAAAAAATAAAATAAAGAAAGAACTTATTTACGGAAAACTTGTCTGATCGCAGAAAGAATTGGCACGAAGAAATGTTGCGGCATTA
>JAWZYV010020084.1:0-22676 GCA_038373885.1 Cheiracanthium punctorium | reverse complement strand
AACCAGTCATTATAAATTCAGCAGTTTTTCCGGGTACGTTAAAGAAAATGATTGCCGTTCTGTGAGCTTGCATACCGTTTAATGATCATGATGGAATATAATGATAATCACTAGGAATAATGATCATTATAAAGAGCTTGCATATGGGACGATATCGCTTAATGGACGATATCGATATGACGTCATTTTTCCACCAACACGTGACCTTTCGGCTGTGTTGATGAGTGGCCCTGTAATCTGATTGGCTGAAGTGTATATTTTCCATCCACACGTGGCTGAAATAGCCTCGTCTCAGTATAAGTTTTAATATGTTAGCACTTTTTAATGGGAATCTTTCGAGAGATATCTTTTTGCAGTCATGTGCAGGTTCCAGAGAGTTATTGAAACATTCGTAGGCAGCACAATACAGAGGTATAATTATTATTTTTTTGATTTTGCGCTTATTACCAGGAGTCCAGCACATAAGCCTATGGAGAAATGGTTGTTTGTTTTCCACCGTCACGTGACTTTTATAGCCTCGAACCCAAGGAGGCGATATCCTCCATTCACTGTTGTTCTTTTAGTTAAAAACGGTTTACTGGTTGCCTAGTTTACATAGCTGTACAACTAGGTTGGTGAATCCACTGAGGTTTTTTTAGTTAAAAACGGACCACTGGTTACCGAGTTTACATAGCTGTACCAGTGGCGGCTTTTCAGGTGAAGTAGGTGAAGTGCCTCTTCACCAAGTATTGTAAGTAACAAAAAATTGTGTAACGTAAGCAAGCCATAATCCTTTTTCAAATTTAGTCTGTAAGAATACACTTACATTTCTGATGAAAGCCCAATTTCCATAAGACTATGTGCTAAATCATGCTCTTACTATCAGTGAAGACAAACTCTCTTCCCACCCCTCCCCTTGCCGCGCTTTCTTTGGAAATAACCGCGCGGCCAAAGAAAGACTTGTGTCACGATTGGTCCATTGTTCGAGTCACGTGGTACGCGGGTTCTGACGGGGTGAGTTGTGAAGTGCTAAGGAAAAATTATCTCTTCTACTGCACTTATTGGGGGGGTTGCCATGGTAACCCCAAACGCTTCATTCACTTTTACAGCTTTACTTTCTATCAGGTGAAGAGATCCCTCAGAAAATGGTCTGTCTCTTCAAGTGAGAGAAAACCCAGCGTAGTGCATCTCCAAGCACAAATTTGTGTAGGAAAATGAAACCACGTGATTTGTTTGAGATTTTGGCACACGAGATTTTTACTGCTGTCTTTTGAAAATTTTAGAGTTTCTTCTTGTGTTAATTTTAATGATAATAATAGTTAGTTTCTTTTCTGTTTATTCACCTTCATTATGTTTCCTGTAAATGATATAGTCTGTAATGTATTACAAACACCGTTTAGTCGGTGGAATGATGACGATAAAAGAGATGTTTTTTCTCGTGGTCGACATAGAGCCTGATTAGCGAAAAGGCTCGAGAAGCTTAAGCTTCCCGTCATAATTTGAAGGGGGCTCAAAAATGACTACAAAACGGATAAAAATTCAAAATTTTGTTTTTAAATGATCTTCTAAGTTATTGTAAAGATTTTTAATTAAGAGAAGTGGAAAGCTATTTTTAAGGCATTTTAGAAGTCTTGATACTCCATGTAGCAACATTTCTAAATTAGTTCAGTATGCGATGTCTATACTTGGGATATTTGTTCCAGTTGAGACAAAATTTTCTATTATCAGGAACATTTGGTCGGTAGAAAGGGGTAAACTTTCAAGATGTAATGTTAAAAATCGTCTAAAGGTCAAAATTAATTCTGAACTTCCATGTTGTGATTTTTATGATGTCATCAAAAGGAACAAAGAATTCCTGAAAAAAGCCCCATGTCTCATGAAAAATATATGACTAAATAAATAAAGTTTATTGTTTCAGTAGTAAGAAAATGTTTTTAGTTTATTTTTTACAGTAATTTCAAAAATACTGTAAAATCTCATTACAATTAAGTAAAGTATTGCGAAGATAATGAATAATATATTTTTATCTAAGGTAAATTTCAAATTAATTAAAAAAATATTTTTTTTCAAATAAAATCATTAGAATAATTAAATCAATTAAATATCCCTTTAACAAAGAAAATCATTAAAAACTTTACTTAATCCAAACAAAAAGGGGATAGAAGGCCCGAAATGAGACTGAGCTTCCCCTCACTTCAAAGGTTAAAAGGGCCCTGGGTCGACCAGTGGAGGCATTAGGAATTAATGCATCGCTGAAAGATTAAAAATTTCTTTCCGCAGAAAGGCCTGTGCCACCGCCTAATTACCATGCTTAATGGACATGGGCACCGTCACCATAGGGCAAGGGGGGCTATGGCCCTCCCTGGATTTTTGTATGCAGTGTTTTCCCTTGCTTTTTTGCTCTTTTCAACATGGTAACTATACGTTAAAGTAGTCTTTGCCCCCCTTGAGAGTCTGCCCCCCCCTGGGAAATATTCTGCCGACGCCCATATTAATGGCTGCATCAGGTGTTTTTCAAAATATTTTGGTATCAAGCTCTTCACCTATTTTTTTGATCACGAGCCGCCACTGAGCTGTACAACTAGGTTGCTGAATCCACTGAGGTTTTTTTAGTTAAAAACGGTCCACTGGTTGCATAGTTTACGTAGCTGTAGAACTAAATTGCTTAACATTCTGAATTTTTTTTAGTTAAAAGTGGTTTACTGTTTGCTCATTTTTAATTGCCTGTTACTGAATTTGCTGACAATTTTTAGTGTTAAGTATGGATGGTGTATTTTGTTTTATTACTTTTTTTAAGTGGAATATCTGTGGAATTTTAATGTGTTAAAGTAATTTGTATTTCCTGACAGTGCTCAACATGTTGTATTATTTTATCGTATTCTAAAATGGTGTTTCACACGTGAAAAATTTGGCGACAAAAAAAGCGCCAAGTAGCGGGTTTTGGCGAGAAAAAAAAGTCGCCAAAAATAGGCGACACCCGGTAACTGAATTACTCCCAAATTTATAGTTGTATTCAATATAAATTACATATTCAGAAGTTTCTAATGTGGCTAATTCTATGTCAAATAACACCGTGACAAAGAGTTTACATTAGCTATAAATTTAATTAGCCTAGCAAGGATAAAAAAAAATTAAATATCATTATTATAAGGAACAGACATTAGAAAAGTTTTTTTTTTCTTCAATAGAAATCGCTCCAGCGTATAAATATTATCTTTGTTGATAAGATTACTGTTAATAATGATAACTTAGAGCATATGAAAAAAAGAAAAAATATATACTAAACTGACTAATATTTGACTGACTATCATGCAAAATTTACTGCATCATAAAACCTTTTTAAAAATTACACTATAAATTAACAATTTATAAAACAAAAGTAAAGCACATTTAATAATTTTTGTTTAAGTACTCATTATCACGTTAAAAAATATTGAAAAAAAACCACTAGTACACGGCTAAAAAATGCTAACATTACGGACGAACGATGTTTATTTACATATACGTACATACTCAGACACCACCGGCTTAAAACCTGCAGGATACATATTGGTGATAAACTGCTAATACCTACAGGGTCCGTACTGGCGATAAGCTGCCAAAGCTAGTCATACCACTTGCGATTTGTTTAACCAATCAGGAGCATTCATTTAAAACACTATGTGGGTATTGTGAATATGCGTTCGTACTTGGGCCTTCGCTATTAGTAACGGGCCTGTGCGTGTATTTCGATGAATCATCCAAAGAGGCCTACGGATGCTCGCGTCTTCCCGTATACATCAAGCTTTTTTTAAGCTTTCCGATGCTTTGAAATGTTATTTAATGTAGTTTTAAGTAGTGATTGTGTTACTAATTCAAGTACGAACTCATTGACAGTTTCTTTACTATGATACACGTGGACATCAAAGTAAATAGATGCATGTAATTTGAAGGAGAAACAAAGTAGTACTCACTATGATTCATTATTTTAGCTTGATTTTTAATATACACGAACAAATTAAGCTGACTTTTAGTATACATTAAAGTAAACGAATGCACAAATGATACAGACATTTTTATGCATTTCTTTATACTGAATGTTTAAGTTTCACATTTTCAAAGCAGTTACAACCATTATTACTTTTAAATAAATTTAACTAATAGTTATTAAATTTTCATTTATTAAATATTGTTCGGTTAATATATTAACAAAATATATGACGAGGAGCTGAAATAGAATTTAAAATATTTGATATTTACAATTCACGTATACAAAATTTAAGTACTGATATATTATTTAATTTTTAATCTTTTGTAAGGCGTAGGTATCAGAAGAATGTTTGCTATAATTATAAGTACAACCTGTGCACTGCATGTCCTTGGTATTTACATGAAAAATAATGTAAATTAATTTAACGAGAAACATTTAGAGTGAATTACAAAATAAAGGGTGTCCCATAAATAGTAGTACGAACTTAAAGGGGAGATAAAATATATCAAAAGGATTAAGAATAACGTAACAGTGTATGATCAAACACATTTGTTAACTGTTTTTATTTTGGTTAGTTCAAATGAGTATATTTATCGAAAATTTTACCATTCGAAATGAAAATGATTTATAATTTTCAGTGTTAGTTCCATATATTTTTTCTTCTCAAAAGAAAAATAATAAATTTTAGAAAACCATACTAGGAAATACCACTAATATTCCAACACCTCTTTTTTTTAAGTTATTATTAACTGGCGATTGAAAACAACTGTTTTCGTCCCTGCATTGCTGTATATTAGGGTTGTAGCTTTAAGGGAAAAAAAAAACCCTGCTCCACGGACTTTGAATACAAATTAAGATAAACTAACAGCTCTAGGACTTGAAAAATTTCAAGATCCCTTTTCACAAGTTGTTAAACACTGTAGTAAACTAAAAACAAACGATCCCTGAATTAATTACTTTTTATTATAGCCATTATATAAATGGAATTTTGAATTTGAGTATAATGAACGCTTATACAAAATATTAACTTCAATTAAAGTTTCGATATAAACATGTGCAAAAATTAATAACATATTTTACAGTACTTCTGCACTGTAACCAATATCACACATTTAGTGCATTTATAATAAATGATACATGACATTTTCAACTGAAAGATTTAAACAGATAAGAATGTCTAACTAGTATTACAACGCACGCTTATTTACTAGAATAATAAACTACCCAAGTTAAACGATTTCAGATTAAAATAATTTATAAATAACACATGAATATTAATTCACAAAACATGCTTTATATCCTATAAATTTGTAGAACTTCTAAATAAGTTATGTACACTTACCTTTGCATTCAGAACTTAAAGTTCGAATTCTATGATTGAATTCGTTGATTTATTTCCATAAAAAAAAAGCGCAATCTTCAAAAAATTATTACCTACATCTAAAACACCTTGTCATTAAATCATTATGACACAACTATAACAAAATTGTTTTTTAATTATAAAATAAATTAACGTTTATAATCCCAAATCGCATACAATCGAACAGCGCAAATGTAAATATTAGGCCTCAATGTTTCACTCATTTCTTCCGGTGGCAACGAACAAGCAGGCCCGGTTGCTAATAACGACGGCCCCGGCATGGTCTTCGCCTCTAGAGAGGTGATATCCTGAACCATTTCTTTCATCGCTGCAAGCATAAGGTTTGCTTGTTGTTGTAAGCATAGGAGTAGCGATTCGTGGGATTTTTGAAAAAAGTTCTCTAGCGTGGATTCTAGTTCTGTTTAAAGGTGGATTCATATCTGCCGCGCCGCACCGCAACCATGCCGTACTGTTTCGCCCTTTTGGACCGTTGGCTGTCCGCGCGGCGAGCTTGCGGTGCCGCAAGTAAATACACCAATGCTCTTCTGTAATTGGCTGTAGCTGTAAAAGCTCTTCTGTAATTGGCTGTAGCTTTGCAGTCGCTGCGGAATATCTGTTCTCGCCAGATAATGCGCAAACCCTCTGCGCTCGCCGCGCGGGCGCCGTGTTGCTCCGCCACGTGACGTCATTGCGGCGTCTTAGTGGTGTGGTACGGCCAGTATGAATCCGGCTTTAGTGATAAACTGAGCCGATTCCCGGGTGGAAGACAGGGTGGCCGAGGCATAGCTCCCCCCCACCGGTTTCGACTTGTATTTACGGCGCGCTTCCGCAATGGACGATATCGATATGACGTCATTTTTCCACCAACACGTGACCTTTCGGCTGTGTTGATGAGTGGCCCTGTAATCTGATTGGCTGAAGTGTATATTTTCCATCCACACGTGGCTGAAATAGCCTCGTCTCAGTATAAGTTTTAATATGTTAGCACTTTTTAATGGGAATCTTTGGAGAGATATCTTTTTGCAGTCATGTACAGGTTCCAGAGAGTTATTAAAACATTCGTAGGCAGCACAATACAGAGGTATAATTATTATTTTTTTGATTTTGCGCTTATTACCAGGAGTCCAGCACATAAGCCTATGGAGAAATGGTTGTTTGTTTTCCACCGTCACGTGACTTTTAAAGCCTCGAACCCAAGGAGGCGATATCCTCCATTGTTAACCCATTTATGCCTAGCGTAAGGTGACCAAACGTCCCCATTTTGCGGGGACAGTCCCCATTTTCAGGGCGTTTTTCAAATTGTCCCCAGAATGTAAAACAGGAACTGGGGACATTTTTTAATTATTGTATTGTTTTTTAATTAAATTAATGTTAATTACTGCATTAATTATAAATGTCCCTAGTTTTGTTGTCAGAATCGGGGACATGTCCCCGATTCTGACAACAAAACTGTTCAAAAATCTGGTCACCTTAGCCTAGCGTCCCTTTTTTGGGACGACATTTTCGCTATCATTCGAAAACGTTATTTATTTTTCCGAGCCTTTATTCGCGAGTATTGAACCTCAATTCCACAAAGCATTTTAATATGGCCAAGTGGGATGTTGACATTTCAATTTTTATACATAATGATTTTAAATCAAATCATCCCTTGTTCAAAAAGTTGACATCAGAAATTTATGATTACTGCTGGTGTTAGCAAAAATCGAAGAAAGTCGCAAAAATATCCAGGCACGAATGGGTTAAGTGAGAGTTTGCTTTAAGTTGTAGGATGGCCATCTCTTCCCTACGGGCTTTGCATACCGGATCTGTTGCTTCATGGTTGTCTCCGCAGTTGGGGCATGTTTTTTTCTCAGTCGTGCAAGCACTACTGGAATGGCCCTCAGCGCATTTGCTACATGTTATCGCAGCCTCACATTTGGAAGTCACGTGGTCATATCGCCAACAGGTTTTGCATTGCCGAGGTCGATCGATAAAAGCTTTTATTTTTTCACGCATATAAAAAAAACTTTACTTCGTCGGGGATTGTGGTCCCAAAAATAGTCACCAGGACGGTTTCAGTAGGTATGATGGATGGCCCTGTATTCCGTGTGAAACGTCGAAGTTCTTTTAACTTTGTGCCATTTTCTTGTTACAGTTCGGTCCCCAGTTCGTATAATGGGGTGTCCTGGTCTATATTGTGGATTGCAAATTTCGATGTGATGTTTTCGTATGGGATATACGCAGAAACTTCTACATTCAAAAAGGAGGTAGTACATACTAAAGTACAAGCACTATCAACGTCGTTCGTCTCTATTAAGAGTTTGTTGTTCCTAGTGAACCGCACGCCGAGGATCTTCCCCTGGGTTCCCTCAATCCTGTCAATTTCTTCTTTCAATAGCTTTGGGCGATTCCGAGGTAAATGACCCGACCCAGCACTACAGAAAATGCATACTTTCTCCACACCATTGTCGAAAGCATAGCGTACCCGTTCCTCTAACGAGCGCTCTTCCCTAATGAAGTATTTCGGATCCCACTGGATATCACGTACGTGAACCGTAGAATGCATGGAACTATTGCCTCGCCTCCAGAGTTGACACCTCTATAACTAGTATATTCCAAAAAAGCAGGGACTTACCTTACCCGAAAAAGAAATACCTGTATCCGGAAGACTGTAAGCCTTTCCCCACCTATATTCCGTTGAAAATATTCTCGTACTACGAACTACCACACTCAAAACAAACACAGCAGGCACCCAGCCAGCCGGCGAAAGTAGCAAACCCAAGTGCCGAAGCTTCTCGAAGTCGGCAGCCGGATTCAAAAACCATGTAACTCGCTCAACCACCGCCACCACTCACGCGTGCGGCAGAGAGAAAAAACATCACATATAAAAAAAAGAACAACAACTTTTTTTTTCCTTTCTGTGTTGCCAAAAAACAAAGAAGCAATGAATCACAAGTTTCTCCCACTCCCAGACAGCACATAAGCTTAAATCAAGTTTGACATTTCTTTGAATTTGACGCACTAATGCAAGCTTGACAGTTCAACTCATTCTAAGCTGGCAGCAAACTTGCAGGAGTCAAGTTGAATTGTCAAGCTTAAATACAGTTGATTTAAGCTTGAAAATTGATACTCGGGTGATTTTTCCTTTTTAAAGGAGAGCGTTGATGGCGCCATCTGTGAAAGAGAATGGACATTAATTGTCTAGCGTCCTTTAAATTTGCTGAAAGTTCGTAAAAGATGTGTTTTATTTTTATTACCAGTGCCATATATATCACCGGCAAGGCAAACGGGGCAACTGCCCAGGGCCTACAGATTTTAGGGCCCAAAAATCTTACACTTTTGTCGTTTTAAAATCAAATTACAAAAGATAAAAAAAATCAGAAGTTAAATAATTTTTTTAATTATAAATTATGAAAAATGAAAATAATTCAAATTTACATTTGTATAAATTAATTTAAACTTATTTTTAATTCTTCGAAATGCTCTATATCGATACCAATATGTAGGAAAATAACTAACCACATTTGTAAAGAGAATTTTTAGCGTTAAAAAATAGCAAAATTTTTCAATTATTTGTTATTTTACGAAATATTTACAAAAATGACTAAAGTGTTTGTATTCCATGCATGTTAGCAACTGTGATATAGCATTTCGAAGTAACGTTTAACTGTCTGTTTCTTTCATTTCAGATTACTTAACACAAAATTTGTGTTAAGTAAACCCATTCTATATTTCTAAATATGGAAATTCTTCAAAATAAAATACAATTATACTACGAAATTGATTTCAAAATCAGTCGTTTGTCTCGATTTTGGCCAGCAGTATTGCTTCATGAGTGTTGCGGTACTGAAAGTTTTAAAACGTGTTTTTTTATTTTAATTTTGATTTTAATTTAATTTATTTTGATGCATTATTTTAATTTTGATGCATCCCATGGAAAAATAAAAGAAACAAATAACACATCGCCCACTTATCAATTTGGCGAGAAAACAGCGTGGTAAGTCACTTCAAACTTTAGTCATAGCTGCACAAGGCTGAGGTGGCGGAATGGATAGCGTGCTCGGCTGCTAAGCCAAAGGGCCCGGGTTCTATTCCAGCGACGAACACTCGATGGAAACAAATTAAATTGAAATTTAGGCGTAGATGGGGAAAATGCGCGGAAAAATAAATTCTGTGGGGCGCGTTAGCCAGCGGGCGCCCCGTGTATTAAAAAAATTTTTTTTTGGAAAATTTTTTAAGCTTGAAATGTCAAGCTTGATTCAAGCTTGAAATGCCAAGCTTAATGCAAGCTGGGCAAGTGTAAACTAGAACACTTGATTCAAGCTTGCATCAAGCTTACACGACTGGAATTTTAAAGCTTAGTTCAAGCTTATTGACTTGATAAATCAAACTTGCTGCAAGTTTGCTGTGCTGTCTGGGCTAATCGTGTTTCATTTATCTAGTCACAGACTTGCGGAAAAGGGGAAATGTCGCTCTCGCAACAGTAATGAAATTATGAAATCATATGGTAACCAAAATTATGCTCCTTCTAAATTATAGCATAAACAATGGATTACATTATTTATATCAAACATGGTTTCTTATTCAATTTGACCTATAAAAAATCAGGAAATATGTATGAGCTTTAAAAGAGTAAAAAAAGAATTTTCGGGACCACTTCACTGTTTGACGGGTTCCAAGATAAATTTTTTTAATACTATTGTCAGTACACAAGGCTATTGGTAAATTTCCATATTTAGACTCACGTCAATAAGTAAAATACATCATCCCATGCTTGCATAAGTAATGAAATATTTACGATGAAATATGAAATGGGCAGTCATAAGTGATACATAATTCATCTTGTATGCATCTATTTCTGATTGCATGTGTGCATCATTAGGGAAGTAGTTGGCCATTCAATAGGGTGAAGGGCATAAAAATAAAGAGAACGGGCGGGGGGGGGTCAATTTTCTTAAAATTCCAGAGTTGAAGCTTAACCCATTTGTGCCTGGATATTTTTGCGACTTTCTTCGATTTTTACTGATAACAGAAATAATAGATAAATTTCTGAAGTCAACTTCTTGAACAAGGGATGATTTCTTTTAAAATCCTTATGCATAAAAATCGAAGTATCAACATCCTACTTGGTCATGTTAAAATATTTTGTAGAGTTGAGGCTCAATACTCATGAATAAAGGCTAGGAAAAATAAATAACGTTTTCAACTAATAGCGAAAATGCCGTCCCAAAAAAGGGACGCTAGGCATAAATGGGTTAACCCATTTGTGCCTGGATATTTTTGCGACTTTATTCAATTTTTACTGATAATAGAAATAATAGATAAATTTCTGATGTCAACTTCTTGAACAAGGGATGATTTCTTTTAAAATCATTATGCTTAAAAATCGAAATATCAACATCCTACTTGGTCATGTTAAAATATTTGGTAGAGTTAAGGCTCAATACTCAATTGAACCTCAATTCCACAAAATATTTTAATATGGCAAGTAGGATGTTGACATTTCAATTTTTATACATAACGATTTTAAATGAAATCAATCCTTGTTCAAAAAGTTGACATCAGAAATTTATCAATTACATCTGGTGTTAGCAAAAATCGAAGAAAGTCGCAAAAATATCCAGGCACGAATGGGTAAAAAAAAAAAAAAACTGTTGCATTCATTTCCTATAATCGAATAATACTAATATTTAATTAGAAAAATAATAACTTAAAGGAATAAAATATACTTCCGAGTTATTTTTAAGCTATAATGTTCGAATTCGATTAAATTCATAAATTAATAGCATCATTTATAGACCTTAATCACGTCAATTTGGCCACAAGAAAACGTAAACAAGAAATCATTTAAAGAATCTCTCTCAGAAAAATTCTTTGGTAAAAAACAAAAATTATCATGAAATTAATCATATATCAGTTTTAAATAAAAACGATTGAATCATTTTACTAAATTAATTTAATGTCGCTGATTTTGGTTAGATAAAGCTTTAATTTTAATAGCATCTCATAAATTTATCAGGTTTGAAGAAAAGAAAATACCTTCAATAGTTTTTCTGGATAACTCCACAGCTTTATTACAACTTTGAAAATGTCCACTAAGCACTAATATCAACTTAGGAAGAGAAAAAAGATTTTCAGTTTCCACACATAAACACGTTGTAGTCACGCGCCCCCATCTTTAATTTACAAGTCAAAGGAAGTAAACCAGCTCTCCTGACGGTCGGTTTAGTTTAAAAACTGAGTGCACTTCGTTTGCCTTTCCGAAAGCTAAAGTGTAAACGGTTTACACCGAATCGGACTATCCGAACGGCTTGGAGTGCCGTTAGTGTAAACGGTTTAAACCGTCGGGCGTTTACGAACTCGACCCGTGTGTTTAGAGTAAGGTGACCAGATTTTTGTAGTCAGAATCGGGGACATGTCCCCGATTCTGACAACAAAACTGGGGACATTTATAATTAATGCAACAATTAACAGTAATTTAATTGAAAAACAATGCAATAATTAAAAATTGTCCCCAGTTCCATTTTTACTTTCTGGGGACAATTTGAAAAACGTCCTGAAAATGGGGACTGTCCCCGGAAAATGGGGACGTTTGGTCACCTTAGTTTAGAGTGCTGTCAGTGGTTATCAGTTTCTTTTGACTTTACGAACAACTTCAGTTTATTTAGTGTAGTCGTCTAGGAGACGCGTTTATTTACAATTCGCGAATCCATTAATTTTGTTGAGGAGAGTTTTTAGTACATACTCAATATAAAATCAACAGGATTTTCTAAAGAAAGAGTGGCCATAATTGAAGTGCACAAGTCAAAATTTAGAAATTTCAACTTAAACTTCATTTTTTCAAAAGTATTTAGCAAGAGAAGTTCAAATTTCGCTAATAACGGATTAAATCAACTTCAATCTCAACACTAAAACATGCATTTTTGAATTTATTAAAATGAAAAATACAAAAAAATTATTACCTTTGCAAAATTATGTACCTTCGTAGCATTTTTTAACGTACGCATGAATTTCCTTCTCGAAAAAATAATATTTGCAGCTTTAGAAAACGTAAAATACTTTTCACAACAACATACTTTTCCATAACAACGGGCGCCATTTGAAAACAACAACAAAGTGCAGCAAGTGTATCTTCTAAACAACTCAGGAAACCTTAGCATGTAATCGAACGTTTGAGTTTTTAAACTGAGTGCACTCAGTTTCCTTTACGAACACCTTAGATGGAAACTCGTTTGGCGTTTACGAATGCGACCAGGGTATCCTGAGAGAGGGCTACCAAGATTCAACAATTCTTTGCCAAAATCTTGGCAGTTGGCAACACTGATTGGTTCGCAAGTTAAACAGCTGATTATACTCTAAGCAGTTGACATGGAACAGATGTCTGTCATCATTTGGTATCAGATTTTTAATTCTAACGGGTAAAGGCCAGTTTTTATAAATCAGCAAAAGAGTGTAGGGTGTGCTTTCACACGTACTTCGAATAAGAAGGCCCAAACATGGTATGAAAGAAACCACGTTGTTTTGAAGTTTAAAGTTATATTATCATTGTTTTTCCAATTATACTGTGTAGTTACCTGACATATTTTTATTTTAATGCTGCTATAGTGCAAAAAATATTTTGATGGAATTTTTATCTTGCGCGCTTTTCTTTAGCTGTAAAGTTACCACAGTAAATGGAAACAGCTCAAGTTTGCTTTTGTCTGACATATATATACATTAGAACCTCGATGCATCGTTTTTTACGGGGAGCGTAGAATAAAAAGTTGAATGCGGGAAAACGACAAATGCGGGTTAAAGTCAAAATACGAAGAAAACAATGCTTATGCATACACACAATGATCATACCAACAAATACTAATTATTACAAAATTGTAAAACAAATAAATCGATGATGAAAATTATAAGTGATACTTATTGTAAAATATCAGTAATTTTATATTAGGTTTTTCAGCATTTTTAAGTTAAGCAGCAAATCTTCAAGATTTACAGTACATTTCTGGTCCTTTTCTGCAATTTCATGTTTGTAAAAAAGTTTATAAAGTTTCAAATACCGTTATTACTTCAGAGACGTTTCGTACTAGTGTGGCTCTGCCTCATCGGCCTGAATAATATCCTCTGCTTAGCCATTATTTTCATTTTTTGCATAATCACTCATTTCTTCCATGCTTAGGATAATCGCATGCCGCAATGTCTTAATGGAAACATAATCATTAAATTTCACAGTATGCACGCCTTCTGCTACCTGCCACCACTGTTCATCTGATTATCATCATACAAAGAAGCAATTAAAGTTTGTATGCCATGTGGGGATCCACTTATCCTTCCAATTCATTTTGGTCATTTTACAATGATGAATGTGGGAAAGATACTTTTTGATGAACAATACATGTGGGTTTCTTTAGCATTATGGGACTATATTCCGTATATGGTGCTTTGTTTACATATCAATGTTTGTGTTTACAATTCATTGGTGAACAATCTGATGCCAGGGTTGGCGATGCACTGCCAAAGTGAAGTTACCTGCCGGTGCTAGTTGTGATCCACTGAGGTTTTTTTAGTTAAAAACGGTCCACTGGTTGCCTAGTTTACATAACTGTACAACTAGGTTGCTGAATCCACTGTAGTTTTTTTAGTTAAAAACGGTCCACTGTTTGCTCATTTTAAATTGCCTGTTACTGAATTTGCAGACGTTCTTTTGGTTAAATATGGACGTTGTATTTTGTTTTAATGTTTTTGTAAGTGGAATATATGTGCAATTTTAATGTGTTAAAACACTTTGCTGATCGTGCAAAATGGTTGGTGACAGTCGCTGGAGCTTGGCAACTGCCAAGCTCCAGCGACTGTCGCAGTGTTTACATGGGGTACGCACCTGCTTGTATGATTTTACCGCATTATGTAAATACAATTTGTGTAGGGACCATAGAAATCAGAATGATAGATTGGGGTTTTTACTATATATATATATCAGTAAAATTATTAAATATTGACATTATTATAATATATTGTATTTATAATAATCTCAATCATAAATACAATTTTGTATTTATACTTGACAACACTGCTAATTTTTAATTTAGTATTTTAACTGGTAAAATTAAATTTTGCAATTTGTCTGTGTGAAGGTAAATAAAAAGGATGCTCTTTCTTCCGTTGATTGTGTGTGGTTATTTAAATATACTTCAAGATCATTATTTTCAATCAAAACTATTCAGGCTTCTGAAAGATTAATTTAGTCTAAAGACTAACTTTCTTCTCTTGTTTTAATTGCTAGCATGAGTAAAATTGGGTGCAAAGTTATTGTGCTTCTCTATTATGCACTGTATCTTAAATTTTACCTTTATATATATATTTTTTTTTTTACTGGTATCGTGGGGGAAATTTCGTTAGGTGTCCTCGCCAAGTGCCGATCTGTCGCCAAATTTGAAGTTCGTTGGACAGTTTGTTTACGATAGCGATAGTTTCAGATATCTGTTGCAACCTGTGTTTGGAGTTGAGTTGTTAATTGGTGCTATAGTTTGATGAAAAAACGCTCGGTGGGTTCATTAAACGATACCAGGATGTTTCGTAAAGGAATTTTGTGATTGGTTTAGGCAATTTAACTGTAATCGGTAAATCAAAGTTTTATAAGGAGCTGGATTTGAATTCGATGCGTGAGTTCTTGTTTGGTGTCTGGCAAGTTATTTCAGATAATATAATGTGTATTTTTTTTATTTGGAAATGTGTTGTGTTGCTTGAAGTGTAGTGAATATTATGTTGTTGTTTAAAAAGGAAGTGTGTGTTTATTTGAAGGAGGGTGTGAATATAAAGTTAAATAAAAGGAAGCGTTTTGGTGTTATGTTATTAGCTCTTGTGTTTTGGATATTTTTGAGGAGTTTTTTAAAATAAAGGTGTTTTTTAAAGAATTTTTGCAATTGCTTAAGGTTTTCAATGTGAATTATAAATGGATATTTGATGTTACGTGTGCTATAGTGACTTTATGAGGTGTATAACTAGGTTGTTTAATCCACCGATGTTTTCTTGAGTTGAAAACAGGCCAGTGTTTGCCCAGTTTACATTAGCTGTACAACAGTGGATTAAGCAACCTCCTAGGTTGCTTAATCCACTGTTTTTTTAGTTAAAAACGGTTTACTGGTTGCCTAGTTTACATAGCTGTACAACTAGGTTGCTGAATCCACTGAGGTTTTTTTAGTTAAAAACGGTCCACTGGTTGCCTAGTTTACATAGCTGTACAACTAGGTTGCTGAATCCACTGAGGTTTTTTTAGTTAAAAACGGTCCACTGGTTGCCTAGTTTACATGGCTGTAGAACTAGATTGCTTAATATACTGAAATCTTTTTAGTTAAAAGTGGTTTACTGTTTGTTCATTTTGAATTGCCTGTTACTGAAATTGCTGACATTTTTTAGTGTTAAGTATGGACGGTGTATTTTGATATATTGTTTTTTTTTTTCTTTGTGGAATATCTGTGCAATTTTAATGTGTTAAAATGCTTTGTCTTTGCTGACAGTGCTCACCGTGTTGTATTATTTTATTGTATTCTAAAATGGTGTTTCACACATGAAAAATTTGGCGACCAAAAAAAGGTGCCAAGTAGTGGGTGTTGGCGACAAAAAAAAAATTCGCCAAAAATAGCTGACACCCGCTTACGAAATTACTCCCGGTATTGTTCAGTGTTCAACCAAACCGAAGAAGAGCAAAGCAGTTGTAGGGATTTATTTTTTTAAAATAAATTTTGCTTTATGTTTAACCTAACAAATAAAAACATTCTCATTCCAAGCATACATGCAGTAGAATCACCCCTCTACCGCCATTTATGATGTAACAAATGTTGATGTGAAGTTATAGTACAGTACTTTAAAAGTATAAGCTTGCTAACTATAACAATAGAAACCACACTTTTTTTTAAAAAATCCTTAGAAATCTTAATGACAGATCATCTACAATATTTGGTTATAAGAAAGGGGTTATTCGCAAACTTCATCGAAGGATGTGTCCATCCTTCAATGACATGTGACCTTCCTCAACATTGACAGAAGTGAAAGGCAGGAAGACAATTTCAACTGATGATGGTCATCCCCCTTGGCTAGCCTTTAGTATTGCCCACCTTAATTTCTTGACAAAAGATGTTGTCAAGTCTGCTGATAAACTGTCAAATTTGGGAACACAAACTGTTTTATGAGTTCATCTTTATGCTGCCAGGTTGAACTAATAGAGATCTATCGGCCAATCAGCGAGCATAAATTACAGCACCGCTGTTTGATAAGTTTCAGGAATTTAAATTTTTTGTTTTGAAAATTGGTAGAAGTAGCATCTTGCGTATGCATGAGCCACTTAAAACATGTGCTTTGCTATGAATTATTGAAACCTAGAGTTAGTGTTGTGATGAGAAAGTAAGTGGATTTTAAAGGAATATAAAGAGCAGGAGTTTTGATTTTTCAAATTAGTTGAAATATTTTAGAAAGTGATTCTATCAATCTTTCACGTTATTATAGGGTGGTTTCAAAAATTTTTTTTTTTTAATGTTGAACTCTCACCCCCCCACTTTGGTGTCATTATGTGAGTTAATGCGCCTGTTAAAATATTAGATCATTTAAAGGTTATTTAGAGGTAGCTCAAAGACTTTGAAGTTTGCTAATTTTAGTGTCAAACTTTGTATTAATAACGATAGTCAATACACTAAATAAATATCAGTAAATCAAAGGTATTAACTAATAGTTTTTTAATGAATAGTAGTTTAGTTTTATTATATTTAATCATGAAACATTACCTATAAAAATACAACCAAGATAATGTCAAGTAATGTTGTCCATCTGTAAAACTAAAAAACTGAACAAATTAAAATGCACATTAGGATGGATTAGAAATTCATTGCTTTGGGTGCTACCATGCAGACTGCTAATACCATTACTTCCTAAACCCAACTTCATCACTGTAGTCTTCTTAGAGGTTTTGAATTGCTTCCTTTTGGTCTCAACCACTTGTAAAAGATATTGTTTCTGCTCTTCATTTTTGGTTAATTTGTCATTGAACCGAGTAATAAGAGCAACACCTCTTTCAGCACAGTCATTAACTACTTTAGTACCTTTCACTATATCACTGGATTTCTTGTAAGAATCTAATCCCTTCCATTCTGAGGGATCTACTTCTAAGAATGAAGTATCAAGTTGCATTGAATTGAAGAGCGTCAGAGACTTCACTGTCACAAAATCTTCTAAAGATTTTAGGTAAATGTAATTTGTTTTGTTATCAAGTCGTTTCAATTGCTTTTGTGTCATTCTTTTTTTAAACCTTGATCCATGCTCACTTTTGTTTCTGCAGACACATTGTTAGAAAACAAACTGAGCCCAACCAGTTCTTCTAGGTACAAAAGATGTCGTTTTATTGCGGTTGTTATCTTGCTTGCAATGTTTTTGTTGAATTCTGCATATTTGTGAAGTTTTACCAAAAACTGCAGATCATGAACAGGAGCTTCTGTTGCAATAGTAGCAGTAAACCAATGCTTCATATATAAAAGTGCTACAAACAGGTTAAACTCTATCAAAGCATTCTTCTATCTTGGTGTTAGTTTAAACTGTTGATGAAATAGTCATATCTTCATTGTTTTTTGCTGTTTTTTTTTCAATCAAAATGCCGCTCTCCTTTTCTCCACCCCTCCTTGTTTCCCCTTCTCTTTGATTCTTGTTACCATTGCTGGCGCTCAGCTAGACCGGAGCCACGTGGTCCGGGCTAGACCCCAAAAAAACCTCTCTCCAACAACAACAAGGAAGTTGATTTGTTTATTCTCTTATAAAATTGTCTCTCTTATTGTAATCTCTTATCTCTATTATTGGCTGCCTTAACTTGGCAGTCGACCTTAGGCGATTTCATTCCCAGAGAGGGGTCGCTCGTTGAAAGGTTACTATATGCTACCGCTTAATTGGCTACAGCTTCTTTCGCCAAGTGGAGAGAATTTCTGGTGGTCATCCGGTCTCCCACCCCCCAGAGTGAAAGGGAATAAAAGGGTACACCTGTTCCGCTCACCCCGCACGGTCATCCTTCATTGTGCTAGGAATTTCCGGTATCCTCCTATCCTATACGCATTCTTTCACGTTCTTCATTATCGAACTGATCGAACCACTGTCCTGCAAATAGTAGTTAGAATGGCTGAAAATAAAGTTATCCATTCCAAGGAGCGCAACGTTGTTTTAAAAGTTTTAAACTTTTTTGAAGAGGAAGCAGCTGCAGGAAAATTGATAATTCCTATACAACAAGCTCGAAAAAGAGCCGCTCATGCAACTGGTGTCTCTTTGAGAACAGTTGACAGGATTAAAAAAGAAGCTCGTACAGACCCAGTCCTTCACACGCCTGGTAAGCGAAGAAAATTACAAAGAAATCGGAATACTGATAAGATTGTATGAGTTGGACCTGTAAGAACCTGTAAGAGTTGATGATTTTGATTTGTGTGTTATTTGCCAGACGGTAAATGAATTTTACGCAAATAACAGAATGCCGTCACTGAGAACATTATTGCCTGCAATAAAGAAAAAAATTGATTTTCCTTGGGAAAGGGAAACCCTGAGGAAGATTCTACTGAAAATTGGTTTTCGTTGGAAAAGATGCGAAGACAAAAGAAAGATTGCTATGGAAAGACCAGATATCGTGAACTGGCGATACAGGTACCTGCGAGATATAAAAAAGTACAGAGAAAACAATCGTACTATCATATATCTGGATGAAACCTGGATCGACAACAATCTTTGTTTTAGGAAATGCTGGCAGCTAGAGAAAATTGGAGCTTTTCAAATGCATAATGCCGGAAGAAGATTAATTGTTGTTCACGCAGGAAGCGAAGAGGGCTTTTATAGAAGGCGCAAGTTTGGTCTTCCAATCTGGCACTACCTCAGGTGATTACCATGGCCAGATGAATTTTGAAAACTTTTCGAAGTGGCTGGAACAAAAATTATTGCCAAACATACCACACAATAGTGTGATCTGTATGGACAACGCTTCTTATCACACAAAAATTCTGAATGCAAAACCCAGCAAGTATGCCACAAAAAGGGAGCTTTCTCAGTTTTTAGAAAAAAACCAAATTCCCCACACTCTGGACATGAGAAAAACTGAGTTGTACGACTTAGTAGTGGCTAATGCACCCGCTCAGAAAAAGTATTGTGTGGATGAATTGTTAAAGAGTAGAGGCCATGATGTATTGAGAATTCCACCATATCACTGCTATCTAAACGCAATTGAAATGGCCTGGGCTGCCACGAAAAGATATGTACGTGAGAGAAATGTAAATGGAGAAATAAATCTTACAAGAATGAAAAATTTAATTTCTGAAGCCTTTTCATCCATTACTAAAGAGCAGTGGTCCCAATATTCTAACCACGTTAAAAAAATTGAAAAATACTATTGGGATATAGATAATTTGGTCAAAAAAACAATTGACAATATAAGTTTTATAGTAGGGGGAGATTCCTCTGAAGACACAGATACTGCAAGTGAAGGTATGGCATCAGATTTAGAAAATGATAGTGATTCTACCTTAAGTGGAATAGAACCACTATAAGCACACATAAATAGTCTTTTTCAAGGCTCATGGTTTTGATAGGCCTCCTGGGGAAACACTCCATGTAAAAAAAAAAAAGTTGTTAACGCGCCTAACGCAATACCTCAAAGGTGGTGTGGAAAATTGCATAATAAAATAATAATGAAACTAAAAAAGCTATTATACAGAAACAAAACATATAAAAATAAAACGCAGTTATGACTCGGGCTTTAAAGACAAATGCGGATTGAAGGGGAATCACTGACGTTGCGTATTTCCCGAGATAGGAGCGCACGGATAAGTGGGAAAAAAAGATAGATGGTGCATTGTAAAATTTTACAAATTCTATTAGAAAATAAATTTATAAAATTCCTAAGTACCTAGATTTAAAAAATAATGTAATTATATTCATAAAATTCACTTAAATAGTTTTTTCAGGCTCCAGCTCAACTTAAAGGATATCCTGCCTCTACACTGCAAAAAAGTCTGTCAAATTTACAGAAAAAAAAACCTGTCAGCCAGGACGCTAGTTTATTTCTGTATATTTTACAGAAGTCTTCCGTAAATTTTCAGTTTGTTTTACAGAAATCTTCCGTGTATGAAAAAAAAAATACGGAAGACTTCTGTAAAATATACGGAAATAAACTGTCGTCCTGGCTGACAGTTTTTTCCAGTCACTTTAACAGACTTTTTTGCTATGTAGCCCCGATTAATATATGCTAAGAGTGTTCCTTTCAAGTACAAAAAGTTGTTACAATACTTTTAAACAGCTTGAGAAACAAACCGCGTTATAAAAGGGTGCGTGTTTTTCAGTTTTTTAACAGATCGAACTAAAAAGCAAAAACATTTTCATATTATTATTTCAAATTATTTTCATACATATATACATATATATATATATGTGTGTGTCTGTGTGTGTGTGTATATGTATATATATATACACACACACACACAAATACTTAAGATACTATTTGGATATTCGTGAAAAAACGGTATATAAATAGAACAAACTTATTAAATTATTGTATTGTCTTGATAAATGTGTAAAATTTCAATTTAATCTGACGTTCTGAAGTTCGTGAAAGTTACTTTTGAACGCTCTTTACATACATACATACATACAGGTGAAGTTAATAAAAGCGTGTTTGTAAAAAAAAAAAAATCTGGAGTGACTCCACTCGACTTTCCGAACACTTACGATTAAGATCATTACCAAGCATTTTAATAAATTTTAATCGATGAATACTTCAAACAGTATACCAAATTGAAACTCAATCGAAAGCGCCGTTTAAACGCTTGCGCACTTTCAAGAATTTCTCCCCATGTGCCATTATCCATAATATAAAAGAAATCTTTGTCGTAGCCCTGTAGAAAAACTATAAGTCCTATAGACACCAAAATCAATACCGGTCTTGCGACGGTGGTTTATGAGATATATATCCAATTTGAGCTCAATCAAATGCTCCATTCAGGAGCTATCGTGTTCACTCACATACACACAAACACGCACATACACATACATACATCTCGTAAAAATAGCATAAATGGATTCAGAAGCCCTCAAAACGTGTAAAAACATCAAAATATCAAAGTCGAATTTTTTCATGATTACAATACTTTCCTTACATGGTACATGTTCGGAAAGTAAAAAAGAAAGAAAGAAAGAAACCTAGAATTATTTTGTAGATACATATACAAGTGTGTTCGATTTATTGGAATATTTCGACAGTCATTTACAGTATATTGTTCATATTTTCCCAGAAAATTAAAAAAATTCCACCGTAAGTTTACTAGCCGTGTATGCGCGATAAGGCGCCAATTACGGATACCTGATTTTACCCCCGAAGGAAAATCTGTTACCGAATTTCCCCAGTGGACTCGACCAAATTCACGTGACCGACTGCCAAGTTATCGTGGCCATACTATATCAATGATGTGTGGGGAGGAGGAGGGGGGGGGGCATCTGCTCAGTTGCCGCTCTTCTCCCTCCCGACCTGAGGAGAGGGTTAAAACCATTCGCTGTAGCTTGAGGTCATAAAATATTTCATTAGAGAAACAATCTGTCATCCAGAAGAGTAGTCATAACAATAAATTATTTCCTACTGTAAATGGCACTTTACCGTGTTTTATAAATGCTGTAAGTAATTAAACGCCACTTAGTTATTGTTTATTTTTTCAGATTTTCAAAACACATTCATCCAAACTTACGGCTGGCTGCACGGAAAGTTCAAGACAAGGGCAATTTCGGAAGTCTGGGTAACACCCCCCCCCCCCCCACACACACACACACACTTCTCCCCGTCGATGTACTAAAAAGAATAGGAAAAAATTGATTCATTGACAGGGTGTGCAGCAGTCAGGAAATACTACTTGAAAATATCGAATTTCCAGTCAGCACAGGGGCCAAATTGATGACCAATTGATGATTATTCTATAGGGCCATGGGCGCTGACAGCATACGGCAAGGGGGGGCAATTGCCCCCCCCCTGGATTTTTGTATGCAGTGTTTTCCCTTGCTTTTTTGCTCTTTCCAACATGGTAACCATATGTTAAAGTAGTCTTTGTCCCCCCCCTGGGAAATATTCTGCCGGCGCCCATGTATAGGGCTATTTTAGGCAGAGATAGGAGTGGGAACTGGGTCATTCCATGTCAAATCAACCAAAAAAATGGAGTTTTGACACCCATGATCATGGATTTTGATAAAATTTGGCATGAATGTTCCTTATGTGGTAGTAAGAAACCCCATGAATTTTTTGCCTCTGGTGCTAATGGTTTTGGTTTTATGGCTCGTCAAACTTTGAAGATTTCAATTTTTGGATCATTTTTGATCAAGATTTTAAGGTAACACTTCTAAACAAAAAAT
>JAWZYV010020083.1:0-18988 GCA_038373885.1 Cheiracanthium punctorium | reverse complement strand
TAAACACTTTGTTTTATAAATTAGTTATTTGAACTGAGTTTTTTCCAAGTTATAATTTAGAATCCATTTTTCCCCCGAGAGAAATCTTTTTCACTATTGAAGATGTATCCAACGATGGATGTACGCCCATCTCATTACAGCATTTGGTCAATTTAGAAAAATGGTTGAATTATTTGCGACTTTAAAGGATGATTTGCTTTAGAGAGCAATTAATAAAATGGATTTATCATTAAAAGCTGTCATTTATAATCTATTTTCTTTTCCAGTCGTAGTCTATTCAGCTGTGGACGTGTAGCTGAAGTAAGATGATATACGCCTACATAATTCGAAGATATCTGTAACTACACAAAAATGCTTGAATTATTTGCGATTTTTAGGGAGACTTTATTTTGAGATGAATCACTTCAGTCGATTTTTTTAATTAAAACTTGTAATTTATAATCTTTTTTTAATAGGTGACACCTTTAATTCGAACTATTTTGTAAGTCTAGATATACTGAATAATTATTTGAGGTCTTAACGGATAATTTGTTTTGAATGTCGGTTACTTATAGTTTTTTATTTAAGTTGTTATTTATATTAAGCTATTAATTCGTATTTTATAATCCATCTCCTTATCTAGTTATAATTTTTTTAGCTATGGAAGATGTATTCAAAGAAGGATATATGATCACGTACCTCATTATGATATTTCTGTAAATCTAGAAAAACTGTTAAATTATTTCCTATTTTAAAGAATAATTTGTTTTGGAAATCGATTAATTAAGTTGATTTATCAGGTTGTAACGGAAGTTTTCCGCCAATTCTGCTTGAGTCAGCTCATGAAGCACCCTGCGATTGAGCTTGCGCCTCAAGTTTATGTAATGCATAGCACGACTAAAAAGGCATGACTGACGTCTAACACCTTATCTAGTTCTGGAGTGGTTGAATACTGATGCTCTTCAACAAATGCAAGCAGGTGGCCCTCATCCACTTCAATCGGCCGGCCACAAAGCTTTGCTTCTTGAATCCTTGTTTTTAACTTTTAGTGTCATATGATAAAACAGTAGTACCTGAAGGTATACACATAATTTGTTTACATTCTGTAGTTGACTTTTTGTTACAGAACTGGAAGTAAATGATGGTTTGAATCTGGTAGCGTGATAGTTCCATTCCGGATACCTTGTACTTAATGATAACGAATTTTTACTTCCTTGTACGTAGTATAAGGAAGTAATGTGATCCCGAAAAATTTTGGGGGCCAAATTTCGACATAAAAACCGATTTTGACTACCTCTAAATTTAATTAAAAAATTTTTTTCGATGCATCTCATCGTAGGCTAGCATGCACGATCCTATTAACGCGTCTGAAACTCATTTTGACCAGTGGCGAGTCTACTGTGGCCAGTTTTTCCATGCCGTCTGTACGTACGTACGTATGTATGTAACTCGCATATCTCAAAAACTATAGATCTTAGAATGTTGAGATTTGATATTTAGGATTGTTCTATGATCTAGTTGTGCACCTCCCCTTTTGGTGGCAATCGAATGGATAGTTTATGTACAGGACCGCCCAAAACATTCGAAATACATTACGCTCTATGGGCCGAAATTCATTAAACTCGCCTAACTCAAAAGCTATTAGGCGTAGAATGTCGAAACTTCATATTTTGGATAGTTGTAACATCTAGTTGTGCACCTCCCCTTTCGGTTCCATTCGACTGAATAGTTTATCTACAGGACCGCCCAAAAGATTCAAATTACATTACGCTCTATGGGCCGAAATTCATCAAAGCGTTTTTTAGAGGTATTGGGATATTTCAAACGACTCAGAAGTGATATCTGCTGTAAAGAGTTAGAAAATGAATTTCTCCATTAAAAAAAGTGTCTTTATCATTTATAGTTCTGCTACAGGAACACTCAAAAGATTTCCAATACATTACGGTCAATAGCAATTTTAGGGGCATTCATCCATTTCAAGCACAATACCGTCCTACCACATAAGTTAGGTAATGGTCCGACCACGGTCACGTGCCTCCCTCAAGAACTATGCCAAAAGTCGCCAAGCTTGGCGACTTTTGGTGTACGTGTGTGCATATTTAACTCTCAAATCTCAAAAACTATTATGAAATTTCATATATAAGAATGTTGTAACATCTAGTTGTGCATCTCGATTTTTGGTTCCAATCTACTGGAGAGTTTATTTACAGGACCACCGAAAACAATTTCAGTACCTTAATGTCTATGGACATCTTCATTATAATACAACTGTAGACAGTCATTGTTTGGTACATGCCCAAAATCTCGCCGTCTGTCCTCGACCTTGGCGAGTTTTGGCGAAATATCGCCAAATTTGGCGATAGTCAGTCATTGGGTCCATGCCCAAAGTATCGCCATTTGTCATCGTTCTTGGCGAGTTTTGGCGAAATATCGCCAAATTTGGCGATAGTCTGTCATTGTTTGGTTTATGCTTAAAATCTCGCCAAATGTCGTCGACATTGACGAGTTTCGCCGAAATATCGCCAAATTTGGAGCCAAAAATTATTTCCTATTTTGTATAACTCTAAAACTTTAACCCGTAGATTTTTCAACTTTGTATTTAGAACTATTGTAATACCTAACTGTTTTCAATATCTTTTTTGACAGCATTCGACTGAGAATTTATTTACATGGTGAGCCAAATGACTTTGAATACATTGAGGTGTATAGATGCATTCAATTCATTGAAAGTCTGTGCTTTGGCTATCCCCAAAATCTCGCTGACTATCTCAAGTTTGTCGGCTTTTTGTGAAATATCGCCAAATAAAGTGTCAGAAGGAAATCTTTCAAATTGAACTCAGCTTGGCGATATCGAAATATTTGGCTAGAAATCGCTAAACCTTACTATTATTGATATTTTATCTCTTTCAAACAAATAAATGTAGAGGAAGTGCGTCGAAAATATTTTTGATCTAATGGGCGTGCAAGGAAGTCATGTGTTGGACACATCAGATTTTTTTAAAAGATTTTACATCACAGTGTTCTAAAGCATGTCTCTTTCTTTCAAATGCCAAAAGTTGTTTGATAAAATAGGAGCAAACACGACAACGCGAACTTAGATTGTTCGTGTTGACCGCCACAGACGATATTTATGGTGGCGGAAACTTTCGTTACAACCTAATATTAAAATCTCAAATTTATAATTCATTTTCCTTTCCAGTAAAAGTCTATTTAGTCGTTGAAGGTATAGCCGAAGAAAGATATACGCCTACCTCTAATCCGAAGATTTTCGTTTGCACATGAACCCCTGAATTATTTGTGATTTTCAGAAATACTTTATTTTATAGGTAGATCAATCACATCAATTTAATTATTTTTTTATAGAAACTTGTAATTGATAATAAAGTTTATTTTCCAGTCTTTTTTTACTTCCTTGTACGTAGTATAAGGAAGTAATGTGATCCCGAAAAATTTTGGGGGCCAAATTTCGACAAAAAAACCGATTTTGACTACCTCTAAATTTAATTTTAAAATTTTTTTCGATGCATCCTATCGTAGGCTAGCATGCACGATCCTATTAACGCGTCTGCAACTCATTTTGACCAGCGGCGAGTCTGCTGTGGCCAGTTTTTCCATGCCGTCTGTACGTACGTACGTACGTACGTACGTATGTATGTAACTCGCATATCTCAAAAACTATTGGTCGTAGAATGTTGAGATTTGATATTTAGGATTGTTCTATGATCTAGTTGTGCACCTCCCCTTTTGGTGGCAATCGAATGGATAGTTTATGTACAGGACCGCCCAAAAGATTCGAAATACATTACACTCTATGGGCCGAAATTCATTAAACTCGCCTAACTCAAAAGCTATTAGGCGTAGAATGTTGAAACTTTATATTTAGGATAGTTGTAACATCTAGCTGTGCACCTCTCCTTTTGGTTCCATTCGACTGGATAGTTTATCTACAGGACTGCCCAAAACATTCGAAATACATTACGCTCCATGGGCCGAAACTCATTAAACTCGCATATCTCAAAAACTATTAGGCGTAGAATGTTGAAACTTTATATTTAGGATTGCTGTAACATCTAGTTGTGCACCTCCCCTTTCGATTCCATTCGACTGGATAGTTTATCTACAGAACCGCCCAAAAGATTCGAAATACATTACGCTCTATGGGCCGAAATTCATCAAAGCGTTTTTTAGAGGTATTGGGCTATTTCAAACGACTCAGAAGTGATGTATGCTGTAAAGAGTTAGAAAATGAATTTCTCCATTAAAAAAAGTGTCTTTATCATTTGTAGTTCTGCTACAGGAACACTCAAAAGATTTCCAATACATTACGGTCAATGGCAATTTTAGGGGCATTCATCCATTTCAAGCACAATACCGTCCTACCACATAAGTTAGGTAATGGTCCGACCACGGTCACGTGCCTCCCTCAAGAACTATGCCAAAAGTCGCCAAGCTTGGCGACTTTTGGTGTACGTGTGTGCATATTTAACTCTCAAATCTCAAAAACTATTATGAAATTTCATATATAAGAATGTTGTAACATCTAGTTGTGTATCTCGATTTTTGGTTCCAATCTACTGGAGAGTTTATATACAGGACCACCGAAAAGAATTTTAGTACTTTAATGTCTATGGACATCTTCAATATAATACAACTGTAGACAGTCATTGTTTGGTACATGCCCAAAAAGTCGCCGTCTGTCCTCGACCTTGGCGAGTTTTGGCGAAATATCGCCAAATTTGGCGATAGTCAGTCATTTGGTCCATGCCCAAAGTATCGCCATTTGTCATCGTTCTTGGCGAATCGCCAAGATTCGCCAAATTTGGCGAAATATCGCCAAATTTGGCGATAATCTGTCATTGTTTGGTTCATGCTTAAAATCTCGCCAAATGTCGTCGACATTGACGAGTTTCGCCGAAATATCGCCAAATTTGGCCCCAAAAATTATTTCGTATTTTGTATAACTCTAAAACTTTAACCCGTAGAATTTTAAACTTTTGTATTTAGAACTATATTATAATACCAACTGTTTTCAATATCTTTTTTGACAGCAATCACTGGGAATTTATTTACAGGGTGAGCCAAATGACTTTAAATACATTAAGGTGTATGGATGCATTCAATTCATTGAAAGTCCTTGGTCAATGACTACTTTGGCTATCCCCAAAATCTCGCAAACTATCTCAAGTTTGTCGGCTTTTGGTGAAATATCGCCAAATAAAGTGTCAGAAGGAAATGTTTCAAATTGAACTCAGCTTGGCGATATCGAAATATTTGGCTAGAAATCGCTAAACCTTACTATTATTGATATTTTATCTCTTTCAAACAAATAAGTTTAGAGGAAGTGCGTAGAAAACATTTTTGATTTAATAGACGTGCAAGGAAGTCATGTGTTGGACACATCAGATTTTTTTTTTTTCTGGTAACGAAGGTACAACCGAAGTTGAATATATGTCCACCTGTAATTCTAACATTTCTCCAAGTCTAGTTGTATTGTTTGAGATTTTAAGAAATAATTTGTTTTGGAAATCAATTATTCAAATCAATTTTTTAAATTTAAGTTGTAATTTATGCTTTGTTGTTTTATATTAAGTTGTAAATTGTTTTATATTAAGTTGTAAGTAAAAAAATTATGTTCACTTTCTTTTTCAATCGGAATCCTTTTAGTTGTCGAAACTGTAATCGGAAAGGTTTATGCCTATTTCCAAATCGATAATAGCCTTTCAGATAAATTCTTGAATTATTTGCAATTTTTAAGTAGTCTTTATTTTAGGGATAAATCACTTCAATTTATTTCTTATCAAAACTTGTAATTCATTATCTATTTTCTTGAATTTTTTTGGCTATCGAAGGTGTAGCAAAGAAGGACGTACGTCGACCCCTAATTCCACCATTTCTGTAAATCTAGATGAACTGCCTAATTATGAATATATTAAATATATTAATTGGTAACACAATACTAATTAAAATAAAAAACTATTGATACTTTCAACTGAACTACATGAACGGATCCTATACTGCGTATCCTATACTGTGAGATAATTTATTTTCACTGTGCACCAATGACGTAGCCAGGATTTTATTTCGGGGTGGGCTGGGTATCAAATTTAATATGGGCTGGGTATGCAAATAAATAACCTGGTGACATTTCATATTTTTTTTTTAATGAAAAGAACAGTTGATTTTAAAGCATTTTTTCCTATAATTTCCAAAAATGCGTGGATCTTCAGGAGGACTAAGATATGAAACAATTTCATCCAAATTTCAGGTTTTATTTTACTATCAAAATCGTCAACTGTTGCACATGGTGACGTTTCAATTTAAAAAAAAAATGCTTTTTGCTCCACCCTATCACATAGCCATTTTTCAAAATGCAAATGTGATACGAATTACGAAATACACTCAGAGGAAATGCTTGATTTACTTTTACATGACATGAAGTTAATACTGACAGTGAAGAATTAACGAAATACATCTAAAGAACTTCATACATCTGAACTAAACTTATACATTAAACAGAAGCCACCAGTAAAATGATATAGAAAATTACGGAAAGATATTTTCGTAGCCAAACTCGATCATACTTACTAGGCGTCAGAGATGCCCTGATCAGGAAGGGGGCTCTCTCGGTCCGAGGCCGTCCATTGCACACCGGGCGGCTGACGGCCGCCACTTCCGCAAAAGGCGGTCGGTTGGGGCGCATAATTTTTGGTAGTCGGGACTGCGTTCGCGCGGATCCCGGTTATTTAGAATGTTAGAAGGCACGCTCCAGTGAATAAGAATTAAGAACTTCTTCCCTAAGGTTAAAAATTTACGAAGTTTTCATCTTCAAGCGACGACGGGGGGAATTAAAACAGCTGTATCCATTTTTCCTTCCTAAGGAAGAACGGATACAGCTGTTTTATTTCAATAGTGAAAGTAAAATAGGATCGTTCACATTTGCTATTTAATTACTTTTTCTCCGGGGGGAGGGAGGCAGAGGGGCTACCGCCCCCTTAATTTGTCATTTGTCAGGGAACCGATAATCACAATGAGGCTTTGCACTTCGGTCAGAGTTGTAGATTCGTTACGATATCCCCCCTCCCTTCTTTCAATCTATCACAACTTCCAAGAAAGCAAATATAGGACATTTACAAGCAAGCATTGGAAACGGCTATTTTTCGAAAATGAAGCTTCCGTGAAAATAGGAGACAGAGAGGCTGCTGACCATGCACCCCGGCCAAAATAAACATTTCTGTTCGGCCCGCAGCTGAAGTCGATGACGTAATAGGATTGCCCGCATCAGAGAATTGTTTTGAACCCCATTAAATGCCGTGCGATCCTTCTGGATGCCTCTTATTACTTTGACATTTATTACGGGTTGATTTATTTTTAAAGCAATCAAGTGCTTGGTTCAAAACCAGGTCGACCTAACCGTTTCGGAGTTTTCCGTGGTTTCCTCCGAAACTGAGTGCGGGCCATAAGGGTTTAAGACCCCCCCCCCCTCGGTCTTGACAGATCCCGCGTGTAGCGAGTGGGCAGTCATCCCACGACATAAAATTGGCTGGATTGCATACATCACAGAGTAACCGAGTTCATTCATAAAGTAACCGAGTGGGTTTTGAAGTCCACTGAGGGGGTCCAATGATTTAACATGCCTGCATTCAGAGGCGGATTATCCTTGAGACAAACTAGGCACGTGTCCAGGGGCGTGAGATTTCAAAAGGGCGCTCGTGGAAATTTAAAGGTCAAGTAAATACCTCCCGACCACCAGAGGGGGACGCCGACGAGGTGCTAGCCTAGGGCGCTGTCGAGAGTTCATCCGCCTCCGTCTGCATCTATACTGAATTTCATTCCCAGCAAACACACACAGGTTCTCTGAACGTCTATTAACGTTCAGAAAACGTCTTCTGAACGTTCAGAGAACCTGTGTGTGTTTGCTGGGTTGTAGGTCGTCGTGCAAGAATTATTTATGTGGGGCTATTTTGTTTCTGTCTGTGCTTTGAGGCTCGGAAGGTTTTCCCCCAATGGTAATGGACATCTTAATATCCCAACATGTCGGTATGGACAGTCCGAGTAAAATTTTTCAGCCCTTTAAAAAAATTTGAGAAAAGGGAAAAATCTTGAACTGGGGATTAAAATATCACTTGGCTGATAGTTATTGACCTTAAATCAGTGGCCGCTCCTCCATTGGAGCCCATGAGCACGTGAACCCTCCAAGAAAAAACTAAAAAAGGAACACATCGCAAATTCACAAATTAAATATAAAAAAAAACATTAAGTACACTTCTAGATTTTTGTGAATTTAAAACGTGAGTTTTACTCACCCCCCCCTACTCTCCACTCTTATTACAGTTGCTTATTATAGCTGAAGCACTGTTTTGCAGGTTATGACAACACAGTATTTCCTCCTCTCGCACGTGCGATCGGCCTAAAGATCTTCTGAACTGCTGTCTGAGAAAAGACGCGGAGAGCGTTGCGGGGAAATACGTCGCTGCTGATACCCTTTCTTTCGCACGTTATCACTGTACGCAAGGAACCTTTTTTTTCTTGTTTTTCGGTTATCTCTTCCGGATTCGTCCTCGGTGTGTTATGTTCGGTTCGTTATGCTTTTGTAGGTTCATTTTCTTATTATTTTCTCTATTTTTATCCTTTTCCCCTACACTATTTCTGACAAACGAGTGTCCATCATTACGAGTGTCCATCATCCCTCCTATTAATGTGTCACGCGGAGGAAATTATTTTATGAGCGAAAAGAAAAAGTTAAACTAGGCCATCTAGAAAAACTATTTTAAGCGAATGGGAATTTTCCCTTCAGAGCCTGCTAACAGTGACCTGCTCACGGTACCACACATTTCATCCGTGAAATGGAAAATACCAAACTAACAACCAAAGTAACTCATTCGTGTACGGATTCACAGGCTCAAAAGTAAAGTGCCATGGATCCAAATTTTCGAATCGATTCTTTTCTGGAATCTCCGACACTTTTCCTCTCTCCTTACCAGGACTAGAATTCCAAGCGCCATTTCGTATAATAGGACGAACGGCCCGGCAGCGTAACCCGCAGAGAATAAATCTCGAAAAGGGAGACCCTAATAAGCCATCCCACGGTTACGTAAATTTACGATAAGCGATTTCGAGTGCATTTGTTATTGCTGCCTGCCACCCGATATAAATATATATTTTCCTTATGAATCTATCTCGAATGCGATAAAAGATATCCCCTCCCCCTTTCACCCTTTGAGGCGCAACCCTTTCCCGACGCAGTAAAAAGGGCAGCCGTGGCCATCGTTCGACCGAACGACCCGCAAGAGGGCGGACGATCGAAACGTGCATCGCGTGCTACAGATCCAGAGACCCCTTTTCGACGACAGCTAGCTGTGCCGGCATAGCCAGTTGCGTCCAAAAAGGGTCTCTCGATCTGTGGCACGCGATGAACGTTTCGATCGTCCACCGGCACAGCGAGCTTTCGTAAAAAAAGGGGTCTCTCGATCGGTGGCACGCGATGCACGTTTCGATCGTCCGCCCTCTAGCGGGTCGTTCCTTCGAGCGGTGGCCACGGCTGCCCTTTTTTCAGCGTGGGGCCCTCTATCCAGCGGTCCTCGCATTCTCCCATTTTTCAGCCGATGTCCGTGCTGTTCAAAAGAATCGTGACCCTTTTTGGACGGGAAAGGACGTGCTCAAAAGTAAAAGATTCTCTGGTGGAGCTCTGTCAACCGCCACTTTTTTGATAGACATCCAATCTGTTCTTCGAAATCTGGGCCCCAAAACTTCCTTTTATGTAATCATAATAGCTACTAAAATGATCTCTCAAGAGAAAAATTTCTGATGACTTCATTTCATCACAAATATTCAAAATTTTTAATTGAATGTCACTTGTAACGCTGAAAATTATGTATTCGATTCGACATTCGATCCATTCGATAGTCGCAAATTCGTTCGGACACCTCCGCATACACCTCCTTTTATCTTTTCAAAGGGGTGTGACGGCTGTCAATACCCATAAAAACATTTCAAAATCGAAAAATTCATAGAAGTGGTATCTGTCGCGACATTTTACTGATTTGTAAATGTTTACGTAGGGTTGGTTCACTTAGGAATGATAATGGGTTTTAACTTAATTGAATGAAGTAATAGTCTGCGGAAAATTTTTGTGCAGGGGCCCCCAAAAGTATCTGTGCCCTGGGCCCCCAAGTGTGTAGATCGGTCCCTGTCATAGCAGGTATTGGTTCGACAATAATATGTTACCATTCATTATGTTCTACACAGTGCCGCATTTCCCATAAGGCCAACCTAGGCCATGGCCTAGGGCGCAACCGTCTAAAGGGCGCAGAACAAAGAACTCTCCTGCAGAACAATCACGGATGAGGAAAAGGACTGCAAAGGAGAAAAGAAAACGACTTAGTTCAAGGGATTATTGCCCAAGAAAAACACGTTTAAGGCTTCCGAAAAATTCTTTTTTTTTCCTACTACAATTTCGTATCTGTAGAAAACCCATGTGTGGAGATCTATTAATCCCCCCCTCCTCTCCTCGCAGACACAGAACGGCTCGCAGAGCACCCCAGCACAGACCGTGTCCAAGTCGACGACCTGTGTCGCAGAACGGAGAGATCCGCTGCAGAACAATCCCATTGAGGAAAGGAGGGGTACCGGAGAGAACCATTATTCAAAGTAAGTTATCCTCGAAAAGGCGTCTGACTGTCTGTGCTCTTCCGATATCCCAACGTTCCCGAAAAAAGAACCACACCACCCACACGCACAGAACGGTCAGCATGTCTGCTCTAGAAAAAAATGGTTGCTTTGATTGTAATACGTCCATAATTTTAAAAAATTTGAAAACGCATTATCCACTCTTTCATCCCAAATATATCGGCGAAACATCGCGCAGTGAATGAAACGAGCCTTTCTGGTTTCTGAGTTCCGTCTAAAAGATCGCCAGAAAATGTGCCTTCTGATTCTGATCTGTTACCCATAAAAATGCTTAGAACAGAAACGGATGCCGAAGTTTTGCAGAAAACGACGTCTAACGTGCCCAAAAATCGCACGAAGTTTACAATGCAATCCTCTGTTCTGCGAGGACTTTTCATAAGTTTCACAAAACTGAACTGTTTCGTGGCTTGAAATGGTAAAATTCGGGGTCTTCCTATCGAAATGATAATAGATAATGTCAATTATCTGACAATCTTAAATAAAAATTGTACTTTATAAAACACTTTTTTAAGTGACCTACAGTGCTGATGAGAAAAAACGAATTATCTATACTATTAAAATCTGTGCGCGTCTGTGTGTGTGTGTGTGTGTGTGTGTGTGTGTAGCATCATCTCCTCCTAAACGGCTGGGAGTTGAGTTTCGACCGAGGTATCCACGAATTCGGAAAATTTCGAGAAAGAACCTCCGCTAATTTAAATTTCGAAATTCGAATTAGTTTAGGAGATATTGATAAAAACCCCGTCAAAAACGCTAATTTTTGCTCTCCGCAATTCCGTGATTGTAACCCCTGTAGTCAAAAAAGTGAGAAATAAGCATCGAGGTTGCCAAGTTTGGCTATTTTATTAAATTATTTAGACTCCTGCAGTAAAAATAAAAGAATAATGATTCTTTTCTGTTTAGATTATTTACAAAGTTATTTTTTTATTAAAATATTGCGTGCATGTTAAATCAGAGCAGGAATTCAATGTTTTTTATGTGTAAAAGAATAAGGGATTGAGAGATTTCCGAGACTAATATGTATATTTTTTTAGTTTGGCGAAAAAAAAATGGCTGATTTGACGATTTTGAGAAAGTAGTAGGTTCTACCGATTTGCACAGTTTTGGGCTTGGCGCAATTTACTGCGAGCAAACCGAAATAGGTTTAGTTTTGTGTGTGTAGGTTTTATTATAATACGGCGTTAAACTTTAATTTTCCATGCAGATATAGTGCAATTATTAAGGCGATTTTAAGCGATCGATCTTCGGAAATTTCCCCAAATTAAGTAAATTGATTTACCTTGGGGGAATGCCGCCAAATTTAAAAAATAAATGAAATTCTCGCATTCGGTAAATTGGAATAAATAAAACACGTTATAGTTGATAATTTAAAATACTGCTATGCTACTTTTCAAATAGATGCCTGCATTAATGCCTGCCTGCCTTTGTGATGGAACCATACACAAATAACTCTTTCCCATTTTGATTGCTGTTAAATCAGTGCTTAGAATCATTCTTTGAAAAAAAATTCTCGCAAAATGGCGTATGCAGATTTCTTCTTTAGTACCTTTCTTAGAAAAGTTGGCGATAAATATTCAAATGTAGTGTAACTCCGTGTTTAATAGCGTGTGTTTTTTGCGTTTGTATTGCTAAGTCTATGGCACGATTGAGATGAGCCAATGTTACGAGCGGATGGATAGATAATTTTTTTTTAAATCCCGCCAAACAGGGTATAGCAAAATAGGAATTCTGTATAAATACGAAAGTCTTTGGAGATGAACGAGAATGCCTATAAATTATTGCATTTAGTGTGAAGTTAAATTTAGGATTCATTTTGGCTATTTGCTATCGGCTATAGGCGTTAATTACGCCAATATGGCAGTTCTAGCAAGCATAAATAAATTTCAATCATGTTCTATTTTAATATTGCTACAGTTTCCGTAGTTACGGAATCCGTTGTTGCCACTCAAGCTGTTAAATTTAACATTTAAGTGAAAACACTCATTTCTACAGCTCTTGACTCGAAAAATGAAAACGCATTGGATATGATCCAATTAGAACATTATCACAATCACAACGTCAATAACGCGAACCTGTATAACTTAGGTTATTTTTAACTAAATTCATTTTCAAGGTCTTTAAGAAATCCTGTATACTATGTCAAATCCTCATATCCTAATTCCGATTAGTTTGCAAGAAAATTGGGGAATGAAAATTGAATATGCGCATGCACAAGGACCCCAAAATCAAGAGAGTATGAAAAGTCAGGAATATGAAATGAAAATCAAAAATTAATCAAATAATACGAGATTTAAGTAATAATAATACGAGAATGACATTGCAATCATGTGTACAACAAAGGTCCCAATTGCTTATAATATTCCCCTAGCAATGACTTAGTCCGACCAGTGGCCGAGCGCTTAGCGCTCTGAACTGGGAGGCGGAAGGTTTCTGGTTCAAAGCAGGTCGCGTCCGCCGACCTAAAAGTTCGGAGTTTTCCTGTATTCCGTTCGGAAAATAAAACTGTACTCGCAACATGCATATGTTAGGAAACATATATGCCTGGTTTCCTCCAAAACGTAGCGTAAATACCGGTTAGGACCCCTTATAAAGACCCCTACGGAGGACACACCCACCCCTTGACCTAGATCCCATGTGTGGAGACTAGAAGCAGGATAGTCTCCAGATTTGTAGAGAGTTCAATTGAACGCCCAGCGTCGTGTGCAACATATAGAAGCAGTTCTACGATACCGGATCCATCGATAAAAAGCCTGGGCAAGGTCATCTAAGAGAAGCTGCTTCTTTTTTGATCGCCCGTGACACTGACGTAGTTTTTGTGCCATCATGTTGCAGTCATCTCAGATTTGCAACGTTTCATCACGATTGTCAACGTTTCATCACGATTTAAGTAATTTTTTACTTTTATAGATTCCGCATCAATGGGCTTAATTCGTATAAGGAAAATGTTCTTTTCCTACCGTGCGGAGAACGGGTACCCCGCTAGTTATGTATATTAAATTGGAACTATTGATCCATTTTCGAAGGGGGGGGGCGCAGTTATGGCCTTTGGCCTAGCGCGCAAAAATGTGTAAATCCGGCCCTGGTTCTAAATATAGATTCTGCTTCTTTTCAGCATCCAGAATGTTTGAATATAAACAAAATAATTTTCAAGTTTTTAAATTAGTTATACTAAGAAAAAATAATTTGCGAGAGTTCATAAATTATGCATATGGGCTGGTATTATGTGTCCATCGGCAATCCATTGAAGCATTGAGCATTGGAAGAGTTTCTAGGCTATAGATAGGTCGAAATCAATACAGAACACTTAAAAATTCTACCATGCAATCTGAGTTTTTGAAAATGCATCACTACTATCGATTTTTTATAGGGATGGTCAACGTTACTAAAAGGATAGGTCGTCTCATTTTACAGATGGCCACTATCTTGTTAAGTTCTACCCCCAGTCAGGAGCGTGTGAAGATTTCCGTTCATGGGGCGTCCACTTACTCGAAAGCCGGGTTGGTACTTAATCCTCTAACGCGCAGTGTTCCCGCTCTGGGAACACCCGACTCTGACGTTGTGAATGTTGCCAGTCACGAAGAATAGATTGAATTTCTATAAAAATAGTGGCGGGTGACCTAGCTCCACGAGAATCCTTTCCTTTTGAGCACGTCCTTTCCCGTCAAAAAAGGGTTACGATTCTTTTGAACGGCACTGACATTTGCTAAAAAATGGAGGAATGCGAGGCACAGCTGGATAGATGGCCCCATGCTGAAAAAAACGCAACTGGCTGTGCGGCACAGCCAGTTGTCGTCAGAAAAAGGGTCTCTCGATCAGTGTCACGCGATGAACGTTTCGATCGTCCGCTCTCTTGCGGGTCGTTCAGTCGAGCGATGGCAACGGCTGCCCTTTTTTTCAGCATTGGGAAAGGGTTGCGCCTCAAAGGGTTAACTGCGCTTTCAAGAAGGATGTTTCATGTAACGACTCTAGTATCTTGTCAATCCACAAGGGCATACAACGTTGAGAAATTGAATGTTTTATGTTCGCCAATGGATTGCGAGAGGCCTCATTCGCAGAGATCAAACATTAGCGAGATTTAAGAATTTTGAATAGGCTCACAACGTTTGCTCAGGACACCCCCCCCCCAAGAACTCATACCGTAGCCATCTGACAACAACGAACCTCAAATTGTAGGGAAAAGGTCGCAGTCAAAACTTTGGAGCATTTCAGGTTTATGCAAATTAAATTTTAACACTACGAAATAAAAACGAATTTCACAAACACTATAAGAAGAGAGTATCCTATTGCCGAGCCCCTGGGTCCAGGTTCGAATCCTGGCACGCGCATGGATGTTTGCGTTTGTCCCATTATTGTCCCGCTTGTTAATAAATGATATTTGGAATAAAACAAATGTTAAATCGATATTCAGGGGTGTAAGACCATCCTCGAGACTGCAGTCGAAACCTCAAGAAAAAACTTTCAGTTACAAGAACGATAGAAGAGAATATCAGATGACCGAAATATACCGTTAATCCCCCCCCCTGCCGATTAAACGCCCCCCCCCCCCACCTCCTGTAAGAACCCTGCTCAGCCACTGCCTCCTAGATACAGAAAACCTGAGCGCTGAAGCTTTGACGCCATCATTAGGCCTTCAAGTAATGACGTCACCACACTTTCATTCTCATAAACTAAAACTATTTCAGATTTCTGGTGAATGCTACAAATATTAAAAAGTATCTTAAGTGAAAGATAAAAAATTAAAATACGTTCGTGACACTAAAGAATTCATTGTGATTGACTCCCTTATTACAATATATAATTAGTTACAGTTAAAAACTGCTCTTTGTTGTAAAATGAATTTGTCTATCCCAATTCATTAAAATGTTGTTACGAGAGAGACCATTCACCAGAAATTTCGAATAGTTTTACTTTATGAAATTTAATCTGTGATGACGTCACCTTTAGAAGGCCAACTAATGACGTAGAGGCTTGGTGACGTAGCAGTGGTTAGGCTTTCTATATCAAGGAGGCAGTGGCTCAGCACGCCAGACTCAACCTTAACTACATTTTATAAGTCCACCTCGGCGCCTTTAAAAGCAGACTGTTTATTTCAATGGCACTCCATTGCCATGGCACAGTGGTTATGTCACTGGAAAGGGTAGACGGGCGAAGTGTGAAGGTTCCGTGTTCGGGTCCCATAGCGCGTCCGTCGAGCTAACCGTTCGGAGTTTTCCGTAGTTTTCTTCGAAACTGAGCGTCCATACGGGTTAGGACCCCTTAGAAAGACTCCCCCACGGAGGGCATCCCCCTTGTGTTGTCCTACTGACGAGGATTTATAAGTGGGCCTCGAGCCAAGCACACCAGTCCGCTATACGCGTTCACAATAGCAACAGCATTGGTATTATGCATGGTGCTGCAGAAAAACTGTTTTTAAAGGCCCCATTGGGAAAATCGCGCCCAATGGCCAAAATGTCGTCAAGCTGGATGACTTTTAGCGAAATATCGCCCAATTTAGCGCCCAAAATAAGTACCCGAAAGTGAAGTGATCGAAGGCCTACGACCCATATTTCTTGAAATTTCTAGAACCGCCATAGAAAAATGAATGGGGAAACCAAAACCTCCGTACCGATTTGGATGCAGCGAAAAGCAAAATTTTACTATTGGAAGCGCAGAATGCGAATTTTGAACTATTTTAAGTCCCAGAACAGCGGGTTGCCCCGAAAATTCGTAACAGTACGTAAAATCAAAAAAAAAAAACCCTCCGCTTTCTATTTAATACAAATCGAATTTCCCCGCATTGCTATCAGGAGGTAAATTTTCTTAAATTGTACGCCTACTCGAAGTCATATTCGAGAATGCGAGAACTGTTCTACATTCATTTTGTGAGTAACGGATTCATTTTTCAAGAAAACATGCAGCTCAAAACAAATATTAGAAGTGGTTATGACACGATACTTAACCTCCTTACACTTGACAAAAATCTCAAATCAAAGAGCAATCTCATAGTTATTTTTAAAAAATCTGATGTGTCCAACACATGACTTCCTTGCACGTCCATTAGATCAAAAATATTTTCGACGCACTTCCTCTAAATTTATTTGTTTGAAAGAGATAAAATATCAATAATAGTAAGGTTTAGCGATGTCTAGCCAAGTATTTCGATATCGCCAAGCTGAGTTCAATTTGAAAGATTTCCTTCTGACACTTTATTTGGCGATATTTCACCAAAAGCCGACAAACTTGAGATAGTCAGCGAGATTTTGGGGATAGCCAAAGTAGTCATTGACCACAGACTTTCAATGAATTGAATGCATCTATACACCTCAATGTATTCAAAGTCATTTGGCTCACCCTGTAAATAAATTCTCAGTCGATTGCTGTCAAAAAAGATATTGAAAACAGTTAGATATTACAATAGTTCTAAATACAAAGTTAAAAAATCTACGGGTTAAAGTTTTAGAGTTATACAAAATAGGAAATAATTTTTGGCGCCAAATTTGGCGATATTTCGGCGAAACTCGTCAATGTCGACGACATTTGGCGAGATTTTAAGCATAAACCAAACAATGACAGATTATCGCCAAATTTGGCGATATTTCGCCAAAACTCGCCAAGAACGATGACAAATGGCGATACTTTGGGCATGGACCAAATGACTGACTATCGCCAAATTTGGCGAGATTTCGCCAAAACTCGCCAAGGTCGAGGACAGACGGCGAGATTTTGGGCATGTACCAAACAATGACTGTCTACAGTTGTATTATAATGAAGATGTCCATAGACATTAAGGTACTGAAATTCTTTTCGGTTGTCCTGTAAATAAACTCTCCAGTAGATTGGAACCAAAAATCGAGATGCACAACTAGATGTTACAACATTCTTATATATGAAATTTCATAATAGTTTTTGAGATTTGAGAGTTAAATATGCACACACGTACACCAAAAGTCGCCAAGCTTGGCGACTTTTGGCATAGTTTTTGAGGGAGGCACGTGACCGTGGTCGGACCATTACCTTATGTGGTAGGACGGTATTGTGCTTGAAATGGATGAATGCCCCTAAAATTGCTATTGACCGTAATGTATTGGAAATCTTTTGAGTGTTCCTGTAGCAGAACTATAAATGATAAAGACACTTTTTTTAATAGAGAAATTCATTTTCTAACTCTTTACAGCATGTATCACTTCTGAGTCGTTTGAAATAGCCCAATACCTCTAAAAAACGCTTTCATGAATTTCGGCCCATAGAGCGTAAAGTATTTCGAATCTTTTGGGCGGTCCTGTAGATAAACTATTCAGTCGAATGGAACCGAAAGGGGAGGTGCACAACTAGATGTTACAACAATCCTAAATATAAAGTTTCAACATTCAACGCCTAACAGTTTTTGAGATATGCGAGTTTAATGAATTTCGGCCCATTGAGTGTAATGTATTTCGAATGTTTTGGGCAGTCCTGTAGATAAACTATTCAGTCGAATGGAACCAATAGGGGAGGTGCACAACTAGATGTTACAACTATCCAAAATATGAAGTTTCGACATTCTACGCCTAATAGTTTTTGAGTTAGGCGAGTTTAATGAATTTCGGCCCATAGAGCGTAATGTATTTCGAATCTTTTGGGCGGTCCTGTACATAAACTATCCATTCGATTGCCACCAAAAGGGGAGGTGCACAACTAGATCATAGAACAATCCTAAATATCAAATCTCAACATTCTACGACCGATAGTTTTTGAGATATGCGAGTTACATACATACGTACGTACGTACAGACGGCATGGAAAAACTGGCCACAGTAGACTCGCCACTGGTCAAAATGAAATGCAGACGCGTTAATAGGATCGTGCATGCTAGCCTACGATGAGATGCATCGAAAAAAATTTTAAAATTAAATTTAGAGGTAGTCAAAATCGGTTTTTTTGTCGAAATTTGGCCCCCAAAATTTTTCGGGATCACATTACTTCCTTATACTACGTACAAGGAAGTAAAAACCTACTACACTTAAAAAAGGCAAGTAGAAAGCGTAATTTGAAATAATTTTTTCGAATAAAAGCCTCAACCGCAATCTCTGCTTTAGTAGTAAAAAATTGTTATCATTCGTCAACGAAGACTGTCCAGATACTTTTAGAGGTGTCCTAGAAGTTCTTTTCAGCTATACGAATTTCGAAAAATCAAAAAATATTTAAAAAATCCAACTTCGGAAATTTCAATAATATTAAAAATACTCTTTTGTGTAACGGCAAGCAAAGGCAAAATGACGACAGTCAAAAATAAAATCTATGTGCAGGACTGACCCATTCACATGCGCGAAAACCATTTATTCAAAATGAAAGCATGGACGCAAATGTA
>JAWZYV010020082.1:0-21887 GCA_038373885.1 Cheiracanthium punctorium | reverse complement strand
TGTGTATTATTCTTTGCATTCTAAGCTTAATTTGTATCTTGTATTGTGTTGAGATAATTTGTGATTGTAATATGACTATTTTGTAGATTTTTGATATAATTTTAGAATTAGTTTTGATAATTTGTGTAATTGATGTGAACTCCTGAAGGAGTTCAGGTGGGGAGTGTGACGCAATTTGCTTCCCATATAGCGCATCTTGTGCTATGACGTCACGCGCTTCTTTCCCCCCTGGGTGACCATGAAAAACCCGACACTCTTCGAACAGATTCGCCAGAGGAGCAGACCGATTTCTGCTTGGGGGCCCAAAAAGGACATGATATTGAATCTGTATTTTTGAATGTGTAAACTATACATAGTAATTTGTAAATAAATTGTATATAATTATATCAGACCTGATTTGGATTATTATTGAAAAGTAGAATTTATGCCACACTGAACGGCCACGATAACATAAACTATACGGACTGACTTCCATCAACACCTTTTCTCCATCCCCCCTTGTTTCCCCTTCTCTTTGATTCTCGTTATCAGCTAGACTGGGGGCCACGTGGTACAGCATGATAGACCCCAAAAAAGCCTCTCTCCAACAACATCAACCAGGAAGTTGATTTGTTTATTCTCTTATCAATGATGTGTGGGGAGGAGGGGGGGGGGGAATCTGCTCAGTCACCACTCTTCTCCCTCACGACCTGAGGAGAGGGTTAAAACTGTTCGCTGTAGCTTCAGGTCATAAAATATCTCATTAGAGAAACAATCTGTCATCCAGCAGAGTAGTCATAACAATAAATTATTTCCTACTGCAAATGGCGCTTTACTGTGTTTTATAAATGCTGTAAGTAATTAATAAACGCCACTTGGTTATTGTTTATTTTTTCAGATTTTCAAAACACATTCAACCAAACTTACGGCTGGCTGCACAGAAAGTTCAAGACAAGGGCAATTCCGGAAGTCTGGGTAACACCCCCCCACACACTCCTCCCCATCAATGTACTAAAAAGAATAGGGAAAAATTGATTCATTGACAGGGTGTGCAGCAGTCAGGAAATACTACTTGAAAATATCGAATTTCCAGCCAGCATAGGGGCCAAATTGATGACCAATTGATGATTATTCTATAGGGCCATGGGCGCCGGCAGCATAGGGCAAGGGGGGGGGGAGTCCTCCCCTGGATTTTTGCAGCAGTTTTCTCTTGCTTTTTTGCTCTTTCCAACATGGTAACCATATGTTAAAGTAGTCTTTGCCCCCCCGCCTGGAAAATATTCTGCCGGCGCCCATGTATAGGGCTATTTTAGGCGGAGATAGGGGTGGGAACTGTCAATAAAAAATTTGTGTCTATTTTGCAGCCCCTCCAAAAAAATGAAGTCGTCGACGATTGCGAGAATGCAAGTCTCGTCGACTGCACGGGCACGCGCCCCTGGGATGTTCATTTTTACTGTACTACGCGCTCAGCAAAAGTCCAATGGACAGTGCGAAAATGCGCAGTGGGGAGAGCCATTGAGACTATTTTGAATTCATCGATTGGGAAATTAAAAATGTGTGCAAGAGGGTCAAATTGTTTCCGATCCCTGAAGGGTTGGGAGTTATTTTATAATTATGTAATTACGAATATTACACAACAATAATTATGAGACTTCTTGCCTATTTAGAAAATCTTTTGCCGCTGCCCACGATAGAAAATACTATCGTTTCCCCCCCCCCTCTTTTTTTATTATGTCGTGCACTTGCAATTTATTTTTCCCTCGGACACGTCTTATCTAAACTGGCGTTCTTATTACAGAATATTTCCAAAAGTTATGCATATAGTGCTGCAACTAGAGGTCAAGTTGCCCGGAACAAACCTTTGTTTTGGCACTCCCTTCTTTCCGTTTCAATTTTGACGTAACAGCACTATGCCTGGGGCAAGTGTCCCGTTTTCCCTCCACTAGTTGCAGACTAGCATATATACAGAGAGAAAAGTTGCAGTGACGCTGAATACGATAAAATTTGAATCTAAATCTGAATGTTTTCAGTCATTTTCGGGTCCGAAAATTGGCGTGATTATGTAAAATTTGTTGGCAAAACCGGATTCCCATTATTTTGCGATTACAAAATTTAATTTTTTTATGCTTTTTTTGTTTTGTTGTTGTTGTTGAAATAAAGCATAATGGACGCCTTACACAATTTTTGTAAAACTGTAGATTTCATTAAGTGAAAAAATTTGGTTTCAAAATTTGTTTAATCATTCGCTTAAAAACTTGCTATTAAGAAAACACATTTTCGGACATAAAAGTATGTTTATAAAAGCTACCCTTATGTGTCTGTAGACAATAATTACATAAGTTGCCCTTTTTGTGTGATATGATATGCCCTTTTCCCAAACACTGCCCTTTTTCTGTAATGTGCACCCTGCCCTTTTCCATTTCTAGAGTGATCCCTGAAAATAGACAGTTTGCAGGGTTACAAAAGGGATTAATATCTCCCCCCTGTTTACTACTGAATAAGCCACTGATTTGTTTTAATGAGGATTGAACCTTGTGCTATCCACTGTTTATAAAGGAAAAAATGTCAGGGGCAGAGCATGTGCCACACCATCCCTGGAATAAGTTCAGAATTTGTTTCACATGTTTTCTTCCTGCATTTTCATTGAATACTGTTAGGTGCTTTTTTTTTACACAATCTGAGGCCTCAGAGGAGCATTTAAAAACTGTTAGTGATCTTGAAAAAATAGAAGCATCTAAAGTGAAGGAACTGCAATCCTACATAAATGCAATTTTAAATGCTGAATTGATGTGTTTCTAACTTCTGTAAATATACTATGCATCAATTATTATTTTCTTGTTTTGTATCTAATTACTGCATCAACAATTAAATGAAAAATATTAATCTAATAACAATGTAAAATTCTGCTTTTCCTTTTTTATTTATATATAATACGATATAATTTATATATACCAGGTGACCCAAAATAGATGTTAAGCCGATTATTTTTTTTAACTGTAAGTGATCGAAACACACTTCCAATTAGAAAAGTTAGTCCAATTAAGAGTAGCTTCCAGATAGGGCATTTTTTACTGGGGGTTGTATACAAATTAAAATATGAAATTTAATTTTTATACGGTCCCTTCTTTCCTACCCTTTATATTCAGAAGAATGTTGCACTTTGCCTAAGAAAATTAATAAAACAAATCCTGTGTCTCTACGTGGAATAGTTTCCGAGATATTGCAATTCTCAAATTTTGGCATTTGTCGCCAAGCACTAAGGGGATGTCTCAAAAGTGAGAAAAATGTAACTGTTTTTCAACTGACATTAATTTATGTTAATAGCCACTCGATAGACACAGTTGACTCCTCAAAACATAATTTAGCTAGAATTTCCTGTAATGTATGTTTGGCAGTTTCTAGTGAAAGTTACCACACCATAGTAACCTACAACATTATTTTGTCATTCTCTTTTACACTTTAAAATTCCTTCTCTAGAAGCATAATGTAATGAGTGGATGACCCCCTAAAAGACTAAATTATCGCTAATATCATAAAGCAGAACCAATTATTTTAGGTAAAACTGTACCTGTCAATTTCACACATTTGAACGCGTTTCATTGCTTTTACCAATAATGGAAATTTTATTTATCTTTTATAAAATCATAGTTGCCTCCCTAAATCAAAGATTTTTTCAACAGAAAACTGATGCCAACACTGTAGGTAAAATGGTGTAAGTCATCATTTTCAAAATTAATTTTCTCGCTAACTAGACAAGGGATCGCTTGAACGAACGTCGAACTAGACTCGCCGAACTTCGTCGAACTAGACTCGCCGAACTTCGTCGAACTAGACTCGCTAAGAGACAAGGAATTTGTTTTAATTTTCTTAGGCAAAGAGCAACATTCTTCTAAATATAAAGGGTAGGAAAGGAGGGACCGTATGAAAATTAAATATCATATTTTAATATGTACACAACCCCAAGTAAAAAAAAATGCCCTATCTGAAAGATACTCTTAATTTGACGAACTTTTCTAATTGTAAGTATATTTTAATCACTTACGGTTTAAAAAATAATCGCCTTAACATCTATTTTGAATCACCTGGGGTATGATATAATTTATATATAATATGATGTAATTTATGTATAATACACTCTAAGGGTAATATTACTAGAAAAGCATGTATCTGGGTTAAAATAAATGGCTGTTTATTTGTATCGCATATATGGTCACCCAGCTTATAAGGTCACTTTTCTACGGTCCCCACAAGTGATCTTATAACAAGGTTTGACTGTATATGGATTATGGTTTTTGTTAATAAAAGAAAAAAGTCCTGATTTAAAAATATTTTGGCTAAGCTTCGATATACCCCCTACTTTTTTTGGCTCCAAATTTGGCAATAAAAGGGATTTTCTGGTAACCCTAACAAATTGCATTGCCGTCATTGGGGGAAGGCTATTTATGGCAACCCCGGCCAGCCAGCCAATGGGAGAGTGCCAGTGATGCAATCTCTCCTGCACGTGGAAGCTTGTGCAAACTTTATTTTACATTCTTTAGAGGTAGTAAGTTGACCGAAAGCGCTTCTGCAAAGGTAATGTGATCTTCTGATATTTTACTGTACTTTTTTTTTTTTTTTGGTTAGGATTTTGTGATTTTTTAAGTATTTTGAGATGGCAGCTAAGTTTGCATCTTGTAATTATCCCTCTGTAGCTAATGTAGCTGACAAATATCAGGGAGCTAATATAATTTTTGTTATGAGCTATTTCTTAGTGGACCAGGAGAAGTTTTTGGATTTTTTGAGGGAGACATCCTTTCGGAGTGGGAGCTTAACCTTTCGGAGATATTTTTGGTAATGTATAATATTGTTTTGCATTACATCGTGTGGGATGACACGTTAAGCAGGCTCTGCGTGCCTCACTCCGGGAACTGTGCACTATTTGTACAGGCGAATGGCTTCACAATTTTGGGCTTTTTTCTTAAAATGCTTGACTCGTTTTCTTATTTTTCCAGTTTTCCGACTACATTTTTCGTCAAAAATAAATGAGGATGATTTATGTGAGGAGCCCCCCCCCCTCACATAAAAATCCCATCATTTGTGAAATTTACATTTTTCATATTTTTAACCCTAAATTCTTGTTAGAAAACAAGATTTCTGTGTCCATCAATTCTTAAATTTTCTTGATTTTTCTGTTGTTTACATTCTTAACCCTAATCTTTTCGTAGAATTCTTATAATTCTCATAGTTTTTCCTGTTTTGAAAACGTTGTTTCACCAGAGCTCATTCTAAAGGCGGGTTTCGACTAGGTTGTTATTTTCCCCAAATCCTTTACCGCTGCTAAAAACTCTCCGTAAAGCCGGTTTTTCGACCGTTACCGCCTGTCTTTATCGTTTTAAAAGGTATTCATTTCCCGTCTTTAAGCGCGCTAAGTTCTTGAAGAATCCCAGCTTTTAATTGGCTGATCGCGTCCCCCAAACATTCCAATATGGCTGTCGCGATAGTGAGAATGTACTAGATATTTTTTAAGGATAAATAGGCTCTTAATTCTTTTCTTTTTCGTTCAATTAATCATCAATTTTCATAAGAGTCTCCCAAATTATTGTAAATCTTCTCTGGACAAAACTGATGCAGTCAATTGACCTAAAAAATCTAAAGAGAAAAAAAAAAAAGCCCGGCGCTCAATCTTTCTTCATGATTTCATGCACAATTAATCATAATTCTATCATTCTTCCTTTAGAGTGTTTTTATACCTTATGTTTCATAGTCATTCTTTTTATAATATTTCTATTTCTTTTTGTTTTTGGCTCGTAACTATTCAATGTGTCGCGTAAATCTGTAACAAGATCAGTTCAAATTAACTAATAACATCCTTCGGGTTGTGTCTAGCGTGGCTAGGACCTTCCGCACTTGCCTCTTGTTGTGTTGACCTGAGTTCGATTCCCGCTGCTGCTCTTTTTAGGGCTTTGCTTTACTGTCGGTTTTGTTTTATTTCAGTTAAAAAAATAATAACAGGTTATTCTATACTTTACTTATTTTTTTCTTTAATTTATTTTGTGATAATTAATAATAAAAAATAGTTATGACTTTGAATTTAAAAATATTTAATTTAAGTATTTTTTGCAAAGCTTCTTCCAAACTTTTTCTTTAAGTATTTCATGTGATATTCTGATGATCTCTAGCATTTTGACATCTATTTCTAATTAAAATTAAGTCTTTATTCTTGTAATATTATTGACTGTATTTGAAGAATTCAATACATATATATAATTAATATTTCAATGAATTTTTTTTCTCTTCAGAAAGCTCATATAATTAATAATAGTTATTACTTAGTATTCAAAGGGAAAAAAAATAGTAGTTTTACATACTAACTGGTTTTAATGATAATTCTTTTTCTCTTCATGTATAAATAAAATTTATTGTAATTATTGAATTTTAATTTTAAGACCGATATTTTTTCCAAATCATAGGTTTTCACATTTTTATTTTGTGTTTCTTTAAATACCAGATTAAAAATTTTGTTCAATACTTTTCAAATATAAATTTGATTAATAAATCTAAATTTATTCGTGCACTATCTTTTGTATTAGACATTTAAAGGCCGGAGATGGCATCAAGAACAAGATGTTGTTCCCACCCGAGCCGAGTTGATAAGATACTGAAGATGGTAGATAACTGAAGTATAAAAGTCCAGGGTTCTGATCTACCGGACGGCTGATTATCTAAAAATTCGGAGTTTTGGACGTTTTTTCTCACGATGTAACGTAAATACGCTTCAGAAGCACTAAGAAAGTCCCCCGCACAAGGCACTCCCCCTTTCGATAGGCAATACGAAATACTCCTCGTGTAGGTTTATCATAACAAAATACAATACAACCTTTTCAGAAATAGTTGTATGCTTTTAGTGTATGTTAGAGATAACTGAAATTAAATTAATAACATAATGTACTTCTTGAATTTACAAAACACGCGAAAAGCAAATATCAATATTCTGTTAATTACTTATTTGGTGAAAGACAGCATGCAGTACTTAAATTTATCGAAAATGTGGCTACCTTTTAAATCTATCAAAACAGCTCAATTAACTTAATGATTCCCATAAATTAGAGGCTTTAAAATACTGACACCCAGGTTATTTTTTTTTTTATTTTTTTTTTTTTTAAGCCTCCTAAAATTAGTATAATATGTGCTAACTAAAAAAGTCCCTTAAATAAATGCAGTAGAATTTTTCAAATTCAAAGTCGATGGGACTTAGCGATTCTGCATAACACAAATTTCCAGATTATAAAAAATCCTGCAGTATTATTTAAAAAAAAAATCGTTGTAATCAGGTAAAGTTTAAAAAAAAGAAAAATTTTTTTAAAATAGAAAAATGTATTAAAAATAAAATACATTTACTGAGAAATTGCTCATTAGAAAGATGCTATTCTTTTAAACATTTTTAATAAAATCTAAAACATTTTCTTTCGAATACTGATTTATTGTTATTTTAAGGTCTAATTTCGTAAATTGGAATTCCAAATTTAAGAAAGTCTTCTGTATTTAAAAATAACAAATGGGGATATATTTAAAAGAAAAACGGGAAACAGATAAAAGTTTAAACACGCATGCGCGAAATCGCTAATAGCCATTGGAGGAACGTACGGTTCTTAAAGGAGATAACCGAAGCTAGTTGAAACGGAATTCTACTTTAGCGTTACGACTTTCGGGGAATTAACGGCATTTGGGGCATTAACGACACAAGTGGAAACGCGCCTTAAGTAGGAAAAAGGGCAGAGTACAAAGGCTTAAAAAAAAGGGCATCATTATTTTAAAAGGGCATTGTGTTTCTTAAAAAGGGCAGTACATTTTCTGATTAAAAGCACTTCTAATTCACAAAAAAAAACCTAAAAAATTGAGTAAAACAATGCTTTATTGATTAATAAATTAATAATAATTAGTTATCTTTATTAATAAATTAATTACTAGTCTTTATTAAAATTAGATAAAATTAATTAAGATGATAAAGCTAAGTAATGTAAAAGAATTAATTACTTTTTAAGTAACTTTGTAAATTAACTTATTAAAATAAATTATAAATAGTTAAGTTAATAAGAATATTTCTTTAAAAGATTTTTAAGGCTTCTTTTTATAACAAAAATAATCACTCAAACATACCTAACAGACAAGAAAATGCTTAATTAAGTAAACATTTTGCATAAGAAGCACATTTTAATAAACTATTTACTGGATCACCTTGTTAAGAATCATCCATAAAAGTTTAACTCAATTAAGAAGCACTTAATAAAAGTTAAGTTGTTCTAAACCTACATTTTCATTTTTATTAATTTTTTTCAGTTTTCAAGTTATTACACCTATAAAAACACTTCATTCAATTTTCCATCATTCACTTGCCTTTTTAAGAAGCAATCCAATAGTACAAACAATTAAAATATAGATAATGCATGAAATTATTAATAACACTTCTGTTTAAAATAACCATATAATGGTATAAATATCTATTACAGTTATTCAATATATATTCCACTACAAATTCCAGTTATTTATAAAATTTTTTGAAATTGGACAACAATTTTTTTTTTTTTTTTTTTTTTTTTTTTTTTTTCAGAATTATCTGCAGCCATTATAATTACATACCTGCCAACCTCCTTAAGCCAAAAACAGGAAGACTCAGGTTGAAAAAACAGAAGATTTCACAAAAAAATCAGAAGATAAAAATAAAATTTAATAAATATTTTAAGAACAGAAGACTGTTTCCCCCAGTGTATATCACCATTTCTTATTATTTTTTTATATTAGTATTGTAGAGAAATAAAAACAAAATTAAATAGCAATAGAAAAGAGCTTACCTGAATTTTTTTTATATAAAATGAAAAAAGATGAAGAGTATTTTCACAAAAATAAAAAACAATTCAATAAATGTAAATTTGACTTTATTTTTAACCAAAGCATGTTGAAACATAAACAGATTAAGATTTTTTTTTTTATCTTGTTCAAAGTAGCTTTTTTAGTTTTTACTAATAGCTCATCAGAAAAATTATTTTCAAGCTTTAGTTTTCAATACTAACACATTTTCAAATGATGAATCAGTGAGGGAAGAACGAAATGAAGTTCTGTTAACTATCCATGAAAGATTTGCTTATAAATGCTTTGATCTCACTCATACTACAGCATTGTGCTGTTAGCTGTTGAAATGATTACCTTAATAAATTATTTTGAAATAGAATTACTATTAATTTACAATTTTTTCGCACAGTTTGTAATACAATTTAATATATCGACTAAAAATTTAAAAAAGACGGAAGATTTCATCTTCTGGCAGAAGACCAGAAGATAGCTTAAATAAACAGATGTGTTCTGTCAAAACCAGAAGAGTTGGCAGATATGTAATTATTCTTCTGTTGATTTTAACAATCAGCTGGCCACCTATATAAGTGGCAATATTGAAACAGCCTGAAAGGAGATAAGAACCTCAACCCCATCTTTTCCCACTGGTCTAGCGCGGGACCACAAAGAAAGAAAGAAAGAAATATGTTCCGATAGTAAATTTCTAACTTTTGTTCAAATTAAGATGTCTTTTTAAAATTTGGACTCTGAATCCATTATTGCATTTAAAAGTGATCCCCAAAATTTCAAACAAATCGGTCCATTAATAAAAAAAATTATAGATGAATGAATTTTTACACAGTTGATTTCCATCCCCCTTCTCATCACAGAGACAAACCTAGAACCCTCCCGAGCGCGTTGGTGCCAAAGACAGTATTTTAATGTCTTTGGTTAGCGCAGCCTATGGGTAGGATGGGAGGGGGGAGTTTTAATAGCATAAAAGTTGTTTAATTCCTCCGCACCAAATAAAGAGAACAAATAAAAGGGATAACCAAGAGCTTCAAAAATAAAAAAAATAAATAAAAAGAGCCAAAAAAGGATGTCTAATTTCTAGGGATCGACCGATACCACATTTTCGCCGATGACCGATACCGATACTTTACCTATAAATTCATTTTCAGAAATAGCCGATACCGATACTTTTAAGTTATGGTATCGGCCGATACCGATACTTAACCGATACCGATACTTTACATAATTTAATGTCATTTAAGCCTACATCTGTATTCTGGGCAGTTTTTGTAAGAGTGTAGTTCTCGTTAAAATGAATAACAGCATGATGAAATTTGATCCCAGTAGAAAGCATTAAAAAGAAAAAGCAGTAGATACATTGAAGTGTGAATTTACAGTAGTTCTAGTCTTTCTTTTCTATTTAATCATGCCGACGAATGGCCGAATTTATAAAAAGCTGAGCACTGGGAAGCGTCTTAGTGTGCAGGTTTGGAATTCTTTCTCCTCGCGTGGCTGTCGATCTAGTGGTCTAGAGTTTTGGGCGATTTTCTCCAGATGTTACGTGAATATGCGTTAGACTCCCTTAAAAAGTCCTCCGCCCAAGCCCCCTTAATAGGTAGATGCCCTCATTTAGGCTCGACAGAACACAAACACGAGGGGGGGGGGAGTTAAAGGGATATATTAAAAAGAGAATCCATTTCCAGTGCCGACTGGTGCAAATATTTAAATCAATTTTTCTCAACCTCTATTTTGTCGCCTAATTGTTGCTATGAGCCAGATAAAAGATTTCCATATTCCAGCCATATAAAAGGTATTTAGATATTGTTCATTCGATACGTATGTAAATTCTTCCCTTAAAATGCATAATAAGTTCACATTAATTAATGATTTTATTTATCTGCTCCAATTATTTAACCAGTAAGTGAATTATTAAATGTTTTAGCAAAATTTCTTTTTAATATGAATTCATATGATCATTTTTAAGTTCTTTTTGAAAATCCGAATATTTGGATTCTCCGGACAGGGTTAAGTCAATTAATCCGGATGGTCCATGTATTTGATCTTTTCCGTACGAAGAGCAGGCACACACCGATTATTCCTGTGTTTTTCTTACATATAAACTAAATACTATTCACAAGAAATATGTTTTTTACTCCAAAATTAGAAATAAACTAAATAATAATTAGTATTACTATTTATACTAATACAGCTTCAACTTTTTAAATTAACAATATAAATAATTATCAGATATTGATAATTATTACACTTCTCAAAACAGAATAATACACAAATTCTACGTTCTCTCATTAATCTGATAGATTATAAAATCATTAAATGTTTGCTAATTCGTTCTTTTGATAGTGTGTAATGTTTTAAAAACGAATCATTTAACTTCTGGACCAATATAATTAAAGTTCACAGGAGTCGCCAGTTTTCAAGTCACTGCCAAAAAGTTAACTTCTTCGCGACACAAAAAAGGAATAAATTGTTTTTACATATAGGTTTCGTTTATAATTTTAGTATCATTAATTTTGTCCTTGAAACAGCTACAATATGAAGAAAAATATTTTTGCTCGTTTTCAAGCTACGCCTTGGAGGGTCTAAATTAAGGCGACCATATTTCTAAACTGTAATTTGGGGACAAATCAAGCTTTGTCCTCGAATCTAAACAAAACTTGGGGACACTAGAAAATATTTTCGAGGACATAACATATTACCATGTACACCCTCCAAAAAAGTATTCGAGGGCAAGAAAATTTTCGTACGTCAATTTCATATTTAAAGCATGGTTCTTCATGAAAGGTGATTAATCATTAACAAAACTGAAAGGGGAAATTTGGCTCATAGTCGGATACTTTATTGAATGTACACGCTACACACACAATGACAACAAACGTTTTCAGAGATCGAATTTCATTGTTTCTCTGAGTAAATGGCGTTTTTAGTTGGTTTATTTTTCTTCAGTTTTTTCTGAAAGAAATAAACTAAACGGAAACTTTCAGGGTAAAAAAAGTACATATCTTTAAATTTGGGGACATTTGGGGACAAAGTATTTTTGGGAACAAAATGAAAAAAGAAAATCTAAATTTGGGGACTGTCCTCGAATTTCGAGGACGTATGGTCACCTTAGTCTAAATAAAAGATGCTTAAAAATGACGAGATTAAATGAAGGTTAAAGAGAAATCCAAAAATGATAAACTAAATTAAATTTTCAAGTCTTAAAAAAAAGTTGCTACTTAAAGTATCGATATTTAATTAAATTGATCTTCAGTGTTTTTGTTTTTATGATCATTGTTAACATGTTCAGAGCTGCCAAGTCTCCGGCTTTTTCCGGGAGATTTCGCACCACAATTTTTAGACAGCTTTATTTTGCATTAAATATTTGGACTTATTTTAAGCATAAATTTGTAAGTAAAAATTAGTGGTGGGAAATCTCCTGAAAAAAGCCGGAGACTTGGCAGCTCTGCATGTTTTTCTGTGATTGATATGAACAAATTTTATCTGTTTTAATTCTAACCTCTGAGAGGGGGCGGCGTGGTACGGTAAGCAAGGTCTGGGTGCCATCGTCACAAGGGGTGGGGGGGGGGCGCATTTTCGAACTAAAACTGAGAAATTCTTGATGTAGAGCAGTGGTTCCCAAACTTTTTTGTCTTTCTCTTCAAAAAATCTTCAACGAGATTTTTTTTTCGCGACCCAACATAACGATAACCAATATAGGATTTATAAAATAGTATAGTTTACTAAACATATAAAACACTAAAGTTTAATTTTTCCCACCCATTTCGACCCACCGAAATTGCTCCCGTGACCCAACAATGGGTCGAGGCCCATAGTTTGGGAAAAGTACCGGTCCTAGATATATTTCTAAGTGGTGCGAAATACAAAAATGCGCCCCCCGCCACACACACACTCATACAAATTCAGCTAGAAAAGTTTTCAGAGGCGTTAAAACGAAAATTTCAACAGCATATGGACACTCAAATATGCGTACACATATTACAAAGTAAGGTATTTTGGCTCCCCCATAAAGATGGCGCCCGGTGCTGTCGCACCGTTCGCTCCACCCTAGGACCGGCACTGTTAGGGAACCACTGATCCAGAGCACAAAAGGGAAGCCTTTTTTTACGTTTTCAGAGGGGCGCCATGAGGGGGGGGGGGTTTGCCCAGCAAACTTCATTTGGTTAAAACCCTATCCCCGTTTGCATGCGCAGAAATACGATTCACTTCCTATAGCAGAATGCTACTTTCGGTTTCAAATATTTCCGGCTGACTAATAAAATGTCTGTATCTGAAGTTCTATAAGCTAAATAGAAACAAATTCCTCAAATGTATTTCGAAGGCTGAAATATTACATTTTAACACACATATGGGCAACCGGGCTCAATGTGGCCCGCCATAGCTTTTGATCTGGCCCGCAGAACAGTATAAACCAGTCAATATCCCATATAAATCCCAATTATACGGCCCGCCACTACGCTAAAATCCGCAAGTTTGGCCCGCGACTTCGCTAACATCCTAAAGTTTGGCCCACAACTTTTCAAACGTTGCCCATACCTGCTTTAACACTTTAAAGGTCGTCATCCCCTGAAATATCAAACGATGTTAAGGGCCGTCTCTCCCATCAATTTTGATATCTATATCATACCCAAGCCGAATCAGATGTCCTTGCGCAATTTTTTTTTAAATAAAAATTTGAAGCATGTCTCTTAAGCGTGAAATCTATTTCAAGAGATAGACTTTCTCCAACGATATCAAATGCCTATATATACAGTAGAATCTCCCTATAACGAAGTCTCCTTAGAACAAATTTCTCCCTTTAACGAAATTTTTCATGGAAACGTAACTTTAAGGCTTAAATAACTCTATAAACATTCTCCATATAACGAAGAGCTTATCTTCCCATAGCGAATATTTCAGATTTACCTTTGATTTTTTTTTTTTTTGTTAGTTTTGAAGAAAATTTTAATTTTTGAACAGACCACTTAGTGCAAGAGTAACAGATGATAAAAATGGAGGCCAGGAAACTGAAACTCACTCCGATAATGAAGACACTTCACCAGCGCCCGATTATGACCAACAGGGGCACCGGGCATTGATAGATTTGGGGGGCCCCCAATCTATGAAATTTGTTATATTTTTCATAAAATTTTGATATAAAAAAGAATATTTCAGAAAAAAACATTTGAAATTGAGGGGCCCTGGGCAAAGTCCCGATTTGCACATAGAATAATAAGGTCCTGCGCTTCACGATCATAACCACATCAAACTTTAATGCTTCAACCTTTCAAAACAATTAAAAAGTGGTTTCCAAATGGAAGAAAATGAGCCTCACTCTATTTTCAGCGGACTTTTAAAATGTTAAAATTTTTTTGAAAATTTAAAATCGCAGAATGCAAAGCAATGTAAAATAACCGAATTTTGAAGTGAAATAAACGTAAGTGCATGACAAATTTTATTCTCTAATTTCGTCGATTGTCTTTACTTTTGAACATTTCGTTTATACAATGAAAACTAAGAAACCGCAAGTTTAACAAATTTATAATAAATACCAATTTATTTTTAATTCAAAGTCATAATTTAATACTTTTAAACATCAAATTAACTAAAAAGTTTGTAATATTTGATGAAATAACAGCAAAAATCTCTAATCTCTGTACAACGAAATCTTTTTATAGCGAATTTTTTAACTGGAACCGAGCGAGTTCGTTATAGGGAGCAGGCGCCTAGCCATGAAAATTTATGCGCCTGGAAAATTTTTCGGGGGGGGGATATGAACTTATATGTGTATAAATAGACGGAATTTCATCACTAATCCAAAAATTTCGGGGGGGGGGATATATCCCGCTATCCCCCCCTGGCTACGCCCCTGATAGGGAGATTCAATTGTGTGTGTGTATATATATATATATATATATATATATACACACACACACAATTGAATCTATATATACATATGAATTAACTCTTTTTCGAGTCCACACAGGGAGAAAATAAACGCTCTTAAAACTGAAGTAAAATTATAGCCTACCTCTCGACATTTGTTTTTTGCAATCCTTGCAGTTAGCGTATTTAGTGTTGGGCACCAATTCAAAATAATTTAGAAGAATAGACCTGTTAAACTGTCATCTAACAGGACAATCGTCTATTCTTCTATTATGGGCGAAGAAAAGCTTCGCCCATAATTTTGACCACACTTGGAGATACGACATCCATTTAGCGATGGTTAGAATTTAAAAAAACAAAACATAGTTCGAAAACACTCGGGCAAACAAATGTGCCAATGAAACGACGCATCTCATCTCATTACCAAAATAAAGGTTCTAGAATGGTGTTGCGCCTGCATGGTTTCTTCTGAAAAGCGAAGTATCGGTTGAAAAGTATCGGTGAAAATGGATGAAAGCAATAGAAACCGATACTTTCCCGATACTTTTAGAATCGAAAGAACCGATACCGATACCTACAAAAATTGGAGGTATCGGCGCCGATACTATCGGTTGCCGATACTATCGGTCGATCCCTACTAATTTCTAATCATGGGAGCGCTAATGTGAATCAAAAGGCAACAGGACGGAATTTTTTTTTTTTTTTAAAGGCATCGGGGCGCAGCGCCCCGCTGACCTCGCCTAGAATGAGCTCTGGTTTCACATCCATTTTTACATTTTTAACCCTAAATTTTTTGCGGAATTCTTCTAATTCTTATACTTTCTCCGCTTTTAGAAACGTAGTTTCACGGCCATTTTTTTATTTTTCGCACCATCAAAAAGGGCATTTTTGGCCACTTCTCTTTTGTTTTTGGCACCATCAAAAACAGCCTTTGGCACCAAAAAAAAAAAAAATGCCAAAAATCGAGGTAGGGGGTATATCGAAGGTGCACCAATATTTTAAAGAAATATTGTTGTTAACTTAACTATTTATAAGTCATTTTAATGAGAAGTTAGTTAACAAATTCACTTAAAAAGTAATTTAACTCTTTCACATTACTTAGCTATTACTTAATTAATGTTAGTTAATTTATTAATCAACATCAGATATTAATTTATTACAGAAGAATTGTTTTACTCAATTTTGTAAAGTAAAAAAAAAGTTCATTTTTTTTGCAAATTACAAGTACAGTAGAAGACCCAAAACCCGCCGATCCGAAATCCGCAAGGCTCTAAAATCCGCAATGTCTGTTCAATGTAAACAATGAAATCTGCCCTGCCAGCTGCAAGTTCAGTAAACTACACTATAACCACAAAGTAAAGCTAAATAAGCTATTCCCACTTGAATTAAAAAATTTTAGGAGTCTGTGAGCTCTAATCTTAACATTGATAACTTTCAAATGACTGACAGTGACATAATTGACACTGAATTATGATCACATGACACAGACTCTGGCACAGTAACAAGTGAGGATGATCAAAAAGTTGATAAATTAGCATTTAATGAAGGTTAGGCTGTGAGAAAGAAATATCTCAGATTTGTAGAGCAGCAAAGCTGTGTTACAAACAGAAAATAATGAAAAAAATAAATAAAAAACTATAATTAGAACATCCCAAAGTCCTAAACTATTGAATATACATGTTTAAATAAGTTGTACTATAATCTCATAATTTTGTATACTGCATTAATCCTCTTTATTTTTATATCATGATTCTAATTATAAATAACATGATTTGTTTCCCTTGATCTCTATTGTATTTTTTTTTTCTATTATTTTCTGAGGGGGGTGGAAATAGAATAAATTTCCTATTATGACCCAAAATCCTCAAAATTCTAAAATCTGCAAAAGGTATGGAACCAAGTTGTGCGGATTTTGGGTCTTCTACTGTACTTATAATCAGAATGTGTAACGTCCTTTTTAAGCAATACAATGCCATTTTTAAATATTGTATTGATGCCCTTTTTCTAACCTTGCTCCTTGCCCCTTTTTCGCCCACATAAAATGAGTTCTGCAGCATGTCCTTTTTTTAAGGATTTTTTAGAACTCAGATATTTGCCACCAATGGCAACTTTTAATTCTCTGGTGATTCTTTAGCAATTTACACAAACGCATAATAGATAATCTTTTCCCAAAATCGTTCCCATATTATTCTAATGAAAAGTTTTCCATTATTATTCGTATACACAATCTTTGTTTATGGCTTATTTAACACATTAAAACATTTTATGGGATATATTCTGTAAGCGGACGCAAATAGCCAAGCTCTGCCGATTTTTCGATCTCTGACAGAAAAATTAAAATGTTACAATCATAAGTTGTGATCAGACAGAGTTTCGAGTTTTTGGATCTATGAGATGGGCTTTTTCAGAAGCACAGATCCAAACAAAATATGACATAAAAAACATTGGGACTATATTCCAAATACAGTGCTGTTTACATTTTGATGTTTTGTTTACAAATTGATTTGGCATTGCCTCTTGCGCTGTCATGGGCGATGCTCAGCTGGAGTGAAGTACCCTGCCGGTGATTGTTTAGACTAGTAACCAAAGAGAAACACGGGGTGTTTTGAAGTATGGGATTTTCTTTCAGTGCTAATTGAATGACGATAGTTGTTTGTTTGTGGCTGGTGATAGAGTGGATTAAGTTAATGTTTGATTTTCCTTGTGGTTTTGATTCTGTTTTAGGGACTCTTTATCGTAGGTTAGAAGGCGTATCGGGGAATTTCGTCGTCAGTATTTATGTGTGGAATATGGAGTTTTTTTATGTTTTAAAAGGAAAAGGAGCGTTCTTTTGTGTGTGTTTGATAGAAATATGTTGTGAATATAGAGCTAAATAAAAGAAAGCATGCTGGTGTTACGTTATAAGCCGGTGGGAGTTGGGGACATTTCTGAGCGGTTATTTAAAAAAGATATAGGTAAGTGCTCTTTTTTAACGAATCTTTGCAATGTTTAAGGTTTTTAATGTGAATTTTAAATTGATATTCGATGTGTTTTATGTTTTCGTAAGTGCTATTCTAATTATACTGACTTTATAAGAGGTGTACAACTAGGTTGTTTAATCCACCGATGTTATTTTGAGTTGAAAACGGACCAGTGTTTGCCCAGTTTACATTAGCTGTACAACTAGGTTGCTTAATTCACTGTTGTTTTTTTAGTTAAAGACTGTCCACTGGTTGCGTAGTTTACATAGCTGTACAACTAGGTTGCTGAATCCACTGAGGTTTTTTTAGTTAAAAACGGGCCACTGGTTGCCTAGTTTAGATAGCTGTACAACTAGGTTGCTGAATCCACTGAGGTTTTTTTAGTTAAAAACGGACCACTGGTTGCCTAGTTTAGATAGCTGTACAACTAGGTTGCTGAATCCACTGAGGTTTTTTTAGTTAAAAACGGACCACTGGTTGCCTAGTTTAGATAGCTGTACAACTAGGTTGCTGAATCCACTGAGGTTTTTTTAGTTAAAAACGGACCACTGGTTGCTCAATTTTAGTGGAATATATGTGCAATTTTAATGTGCTGATCGTGGAAAATGGTTGGCGACTGTCGCCATGTTTACATGGGGTGCGCACCGGCTTGTATGATTTTACCAAACATTGCTTTTTAAGTCAATGATTAATCAAGTCAAGTTGCTGAATCAACTTACTATCCAAATAGAAATGTTGTAAAACAGGGTTTCTACAGATATCACAGCTTTTGCTTCCCTGACATCTGTCATGCTCTTCCCTGACTTTTTATCTAGCGTGCTTTCCCGAATTTTGCATTTCTATTTTTAATATTACATCCTTTAAATAATAACTTTATATATTTTTTGCCCCTTTTTTACAAATAATAATAATAATAAAATCAATATACACAAAAATATTATTCTAAATCACTGGATTCTAACAAAAACCATGCTTGATAATAATTTAGGATAAAATTAAGAATATTTCAACTGAACAAGATATGTTAATAAAGGACACATTTTAAAATTTATAAATTCAGGGATGAGATTGACAAAAAAGGAAGAAATCTGAAAGAATGTGCGAACAACATTTGAGCAATAATACTTAGGGATTTCAAGTTTAATAAATATTGTAAATGCTACTGATATTAAGTCTATCCTACTTATATACAATTTTGCCGATGAAAAATAATAAAAGAAATCAGGAAATTTTTGAAAAATTGAAAAAACTGATTTTTTTGAAAAACTGAAAAAGTCTGAAAATCAGACAAAAGTCTGAAGAATCTCATCCCTGTATAAAGAAAATAAAACAATTTCTACAATCAGGTTCAAACATGAAGTATTTTCTTGATTTTTTTCCGAAATCCCTGACCAAAAACTCATTTCCCTGACTTTTCAGGTCTGTAGAAAACAGATAATAAAGTCTGTAGAAACCAGAGTTTAAAATTTAATCTGACAAGGATATTCAATTATATGATTTAACAATTAATACAGATATATTCTAAGGATTTTTCATTGAAAAAAAAAAAAAACTTACATATAATGACATTCCAAGACTAATGACACTCAAACTTCCCATGCAAGCATCTAGATTGCACAACGCACATGCTTCTGACCAAACACCAAACATGCTTTGGTTTGATTTGAATTGAGTGGTTGGTTGGTTCACGTGGTTGATTTGAGATCCTTGGCCAGAGACTGACGTCTGGATTGTTCCGGAAGGAGAAACCATAGAGGAAAGTGGAGAGCACTCCTGAAAAGCTTCCCGTGGACATTTTGCATGGTTTCTGAGTTCGAGGCTGAAATTTGACAGCTGGCGGTATGTGCATTATTCTCTTTTTAATATTTAAATTAAGGTGACCATACGTCCTCGAAATTCGAGGACAGTTCCTCTTTATAGATATTTTTTTTACTCTGTCTCCAAAAATACCTTGACTTCTTGGGGACGCGAAAAGTCCCCAAATTTAAAGATTTGTATTTTTTTTCCCTGAAAGTGTTAGTTTAGTTTATTTTTTTCGGAAAAAAACTGAAGAAATAAAGAAAAATAAAACAAGTAAAAGCTCCTTCTACTCAGAGAAACAATGAAATACGATGTCTGAAAACGTTTTGTGTGTATAGCGTGCACAGACATTCAATAAAGTATTCGACTATGAGCCAAATTTTCCATTTTAGTTTTGTTAATGATTAATCACTTTTCATGAAGAACCATGCTTTAAATATGAAATTGACGTACGAAATTTTTCTTGCACTGGATACTTTGTTTAGAGGGTGTAAAAAGTTTCATGAAAAATTATCACAAAATGAGCCAATGTAAAAAGCAATGTCGTCTGAAAAATACAAATACTATTCCAAGAGTTAAATTTTGAATAAATTGCAATATTTCAACATGATGTTCCATTCATATTTCTGGTTTAAATAAATATTTATAAATGAATGAAATACTTCCATTTATTTATTACAAACAAGAATACGCAATTGATATAAAGAGCTATTAGAGTTAATTTTTAAGTATCGAAGTCCATAAAGATTTAAAGTATCCAGTAGCGGATCCAGGGGAGGGGCTAGGGGGCTTCAGCGCCCTTCAAAAGAGATTGCTCAAGGGTAACATTCTGCTATATTATACACTTTAAATAGCTAAAATGATCATATTTTATTACTTAGCCCCTCCCAAAAGCCTAATACATTGGTTTAGACTAAAATTTTGATTTATAGTACATTTTAATTGGTTGAAATAAGCTTTTTAAAAAATTTAGCCCCTACCAAAAAAAATTTCTGGATCCGCCACGCCACTGAAAGTATCGGTACGCTTTTCAAACATGGGCACGTCCTCAATGTTTGTTTCAGAATTGGGCACACCAAACAGATTTGTCCAAAAAATTTTTTAATGGTCAATGGTAACCAAACGTCCTCAATTTCAAACTTTTTTTTAAATTTGTCCTCAAATGTAACACAATTGGAGAAAAAGTTTTAGTTAAAAGATATTTCTTCAAATTAAAAAAAAAAAAATCATGTTTCCCCCCCCCCCATATGTCCCCAATTTTTGTTTCATAATTGGAGACACTACACATATTTGAGCCCAATTCCTGGTTCGAAAATTTATCCAAAATATTTTAACATGACCAAATAGGATGTCGACATTTCAATTTTTTACATAATGATTTTAAAAGAAATAATTCCTTGTTCAAGAAGTTGACATCAGAATTTTATCTATTATTGATGGTATTAGCAAAATCGAAGAAAGTCGCAAAAATGGGTTAAGGTAAAGCAAGGGCGGCTCCAGGCTGAATTTTCGGAGGGGGCCATTGAACTCTTTAGATAGTCTATAAATTGTTTAAAATGCCATTTGAACGTGAGGAATGTCAAGTATACGAATCTAATGTTCAAAAACAAAAAGTTCGGAGGGGGCTATGGCCCCCTCGCTGGAGCCGCCATGGAGGTAAAGTGACCAGATTTTTGAATGTAGAATCGGAGACATCTTCCCGATTTTGAAACAAAACTGGGGACATGTATAATTAATGAAAGAATTATCAGTAATTTAATTAAAAAACAAAGCAATAATTAAAAATTGTCCCCAATTCCTGTTTCACATTTTGGAGGCAATTTGAAAAACTTCCTGAAATTAGGGACTGTCGCTGGAAAATGGGGACGTTTGGTCACCTTATATTGAGGTGACCATACGTCCCCAATTTCCGTGTTACTTTGTGATTTGTGTAAGGTGATCAAACATCCCCATTTTACGACAATCTGCGATTTCAGGACGTTTTTTAAATTGTCCCCAAAATGTAAAACAGGAATTGGGGGCAATTTTTAAGTGCAGCAGTGGTATTAACCCTTTAATGTGCATGCCCTCTCTAGCACACAACTCTAGCATTTTCATTCATAATAAATACATTTGATTTCAATATAATACTTGAGGAGGACGGACATACACTGACAAGGCAAAACATTATGACCACCCCCAGTTTTTCAATGAATTTGTCTGGATCACATGGAGAGCACGTAATTAAGTGGGAATGGTATTTATCTGCTGGCGAAGGTAAAAAATCATTCTTGCACTAATCTTTGTGAGTAATGGGAAAGGCTGTTTATTGAAGCTAATTTGATAGAGGGCAGATTGTAATGGCCCGAAGACTCTTGATTTTTTCTTCATCATGTTAATAATTGTGTCAGGGCACGCTGTCTTCCAGGAGAACAGCTGCTCCCCTCTTGTACAGCAGGCTATACGCAG
>JAWZYV010020081.1:0-22667 GCA_038373885.1 Cheiracanthium punctorium | reverse complement strand
CAAACTCATTTTTGAAAACATTAAATATTTAGTTTTGACATCAATTCAATTAACTGAAATGTAATGGAAAAGTTTGGCCGCAGTTTTAAACATAAATTTATCACCCTTACTATATCTCTGATAACATTTCAGAATTCAGTTTTCCCAATGAAAGTTGTGCACTCCTTTTAAAAGAAAGAAAACTAAAATTTATCGGATAAAAAGACATTTTATAAACAGTCACGTGCTTCCAAAACCCAGCAATTTGGCATTCCAAATCCCAACAGTGGATTAAATAATACGTAAGCAATTAATATTTTCTAACTATTGGAAAGACGAGATTTAGCGAACTGATTACAGGAATGTATTAATTAGGGTACAACATATTGGACAAAACATGTCACGAAAACAAGTTTTTGAAAATATTCTCCGCTTGCTTACTAATTTATGCAGAAATTAAATGCGTGATTCAAAACTATTTTATTTTCGAATAAATCAACTCTCCCCAGAAGTCATTGAGGGCACCCGTAATCAAGAGCTTCCGGATTTTCACTGTAAAGACATAAACTTTATTAGCAGTGCAGGAACCGATGAATGAGTCTAGACTTCGTATGTGAGAAGCCTTTTTTTTATTTTCGAAGTGTCTAAAATGAAAAAAGGAAGGTATTCATTAACTAACACTAAAACTTTGGCATTCACACGCTTCAAAACTTTTGTGAGATAGTTAGACCCGATAAATTAACTTAAACGCATTACTTATTTATGGAACTTTCTCAATTATCCTGTTAGCGTTAGAAATATGACAGGCTAAATAAAAAAAAACTAAAACTCTTCAGAAATACTTTTTCCTGGAATGAATTTAAAATAGTCTTCATCTTTTCGAAAGTTTGGTTAAAATTGCATACGTGTTCTTTTGACGAAGTGTGATTTTTTTAACCCTTTTGTGCAGGGCGTATCATTTCGGGACGTCTCAAATTCACGCAGTTTCGCCGTCAGTCGCAAAATATTGGTAAACGTTATTGAATTTTTTTACTATTAATTCACCAGTGTTAAATCTCAGTTTCACAAAATACAGGGTGTGTCACAATTCCCTCCCGGGTTTGTGGAGGCCTTATAAAAAAATAATATATTACTTATGTCTATTTTACTTATACTATATTACTTATGTGTGATACAGCAACAAACTCGCGGACATTCCAAGATGGCGGCTGTGCGCTGTGCGCGGGCACAGCCACACAGCGCGGGCACAGCCAGCTGTCGTCAAAAAAGGGGTCTCTCGATCTGTGGCACGCGATGAACATTTCGATCGTCCGCCCTCTTGCTGGTCGTTAAGTCGAGCGATGGCAACGGCTGCCCTTTTTTCAGCATTGGGAAAGGGTTGCGCCTCAAAGGGTTAAAGAACAAAATTAGGTTTACCCATAAGGGTCGTATGTAAAGGAAAATATCTAATGTGGACATCTATGACTTCTCCTTGTACGTCTATTCAATCAGAAATATTTTTGGTACCCTACATCTATTTGAGTATTTCATTTGAGAAAGATAGAACTCTGAAATAATAGAATGCTGCAGTAAGTCCCCAAAAGTGAAGTCAGCTAAGCTCTAGCGCCCCTATTTCTCGAGAGTTCGATAAAACCCTATGTTAATCAATGGGGAAATTTCAAAGACACCCTATCTCCCGTTCTAGCTAACCGATTTCGATTCAACAAAATGTAAAATTTAACTATTGGACGCTTAGAATACGAATTTTAGACTATATTTAAGACTCCATTGACGTTGCATTTTTCAGTAGGGTTCCCACATAGCGCGGGGCGGAAGAATAAGATTTTGAAAGTCACCGAGGCTTGCCATTTTGAGTGACTGATCGACCCGTTTGGCGGGGAAAAAAATAAGTCCCCAAAACTGAACCTAGCTTGGCGATATCTTCCGTATTGGGCGAGAAACTGGCAAACGCCCCATTTTATTACAAAGAAGTATAGTTAGAATATGCCTGACGAAGTTTGCATACTCCTTAGCAAGTAAGCGATTTTAACTCAGATTTCAATTCCGAAGATGTGTTTTGTAGAACATGGAGGACAAGCACGGTACACTCATGGATGATCATGCACTTTCCAAGCAATATTTAAAAGGGTGAAGTATAGTTGGAATAATAAGCTTCGCGGGAGATTGTAAAACAGTTTGAGTAGGCGATTTCAATATAGATTTCAATTTTGAAAAGTGTTTATGGAAACAGGAATAAAGATGCGACACACTCATGAAGAGTGATGCACTTTCCAACTGAATGGAGTAAGGAAGAAAAATAGGGATGACGCATGGATTAGGATACCCTTTTGATAGAGAGCGCTAGAGTGCGTATTTAAAATACGAAAGTGTTTCAGATTTATTTTTTTTCATTTTTTCCCCAATATAGAGTCAACTCCGGTTATAGTGAATCTCTGAGGGCCGGCCCATTTCTTTCATTCTAAGTTCATTCTAACCGATGTTCCGATGTCTGATAACAATAAAACCATACAAACTCGAATAGAAAATAGTATTTTATGCAAGTGCTGAATGTTTACGAAGTCAATCAAACAGAATGGATCGCATTTAGGGTTCTAGAAGTAGTTTTTAGGTAAAGCAAACACAATCAATCCATTTTATGGAAATAATGGACATTCCATTCAGATGGCAAAAGGTGCTGTCGCTTTTAGCCTGTGATATTGCATTGAGAATGGAAAATGAAATCGTCTTAGGTCAAGAGCAACATTTCGGCTTTTGGTTCGCTTTCAAAAGTAATTTTTGTTAAAGAATGTTTCAGTAGAAAGAATGTTTTTAAAGACTAGAATGCCTAACACCAATAAAAAAATTATGACCCTACCCCCTTACCCCTTATTTAGTATTAGTAAATTAGCCTAGACACTGGCCATTCCTCTGCATTTCGGAACAGGTGCTTGATGATCTCTCTCTCTCTACTCGAACACAAAAGCGACTCGCTTCGTGGGAATCGAACAACACCGCCTCTACCGTCCAAAAATTTTCAAGTTCACTCTAACCGAAGTCACGGTTCACTCAAACCGAAAAATGCTACGTACATTTCTAATGTATGTGAATCGGGACTCAGCAAATGCGTTCACTGTAGCCGAAAGTTCACTCTATCCGGAGTGGACTGTACTTTCAACTATGCATACAAATCAATATTTTCTTTTAAGTTCCATCACCGAAATAGATTTAATTGAACTGAAACACATAAGCCGACACTCCCATCCATTTTATCGCTGATAAATGACTTATTTCCCTCCATGAAATATGAGAGAAGTTTTTCATTATTTCACCCGCCACTGAGTCAAAGTACTCTATTTTATGGCTTCTTCATATATACGTGTCGATCGCTGGTTTCAGAAAATTCTTTTACGAGTCTCCCATTTCTGAAACCCCTTCTTCGAAATACTAATGGAGGGCTTATCGTAAAAATTTCAATGTCTTCCTTCCCGAGATGCAGTTCGGTCACGTTTTGCCCCCAATCGATGGCCATTTTTCTGACTCCCACGAAATGCCGACGATCCCGATAATGCATTATCATCTGCATTTTTTAAGTTCTGCCGAAAAAAAAGCGATAGAAAGTGCTTCGACATGGGATGTGAATCATGACTGAGGTTACTGTTGGCAAATTAATTTATAGGACTATACCCATCCATCTCTCCTTTACATATCTACTAGCTGAAGGCCCCGTTCTTCGCACGGGAATGAATGGAATTTTTTTTTAGTATTACGTTTTGTTCTAATTACTATTTATCAATATAAATAAATATATCAAAATGGATATCACTTAAATGCTCAATAATAAATAATGCATATAGAATTTCACGGCGAACGTTTAAATGCTGAAGAAGATGATTCGGCGTATCCAAGAATGCGCTGCAGTGCCATCTAGTAGTGAGTAACAGCTAAATGGATAGTTAGAATATAGTGTCCGTGCTCAAATGTGTAAATATAAATTTTTGTATGGCGATGGGTCGAACGGTGTAAAACTTCAAGCGTTGCACACCATCTCGCGGCAAATTATAGCAAAACGGATAGTGTACAAATATTCTCCATGTTCAAATATCCATGTGTATCCCGTTTCATCAATATTGGTTGAACGGTATTTTCACAGCAAGCGCTTGAACGAGAACGGAATATAATTCGACTTTCAGCAGCGCCATCTAGCGAAAGATATATAGCAAAATGGATAGTGTAAAAATATTCTCCGTGTTCAAATATCCACAAATAACCCATTTTCATCAAAATCAGTAGAACGGTAATTTCATAGGAAGCGGTCTTACGAAATAGAATTCGACGTTCTGCAGCGCCGTCTAGCAGCAAGTTATAACAAAATGGATAGCGTAAAAATATTCTCCGTGTTCAAATATCCACAAATAACCCATTTTCATCAAAATCAGTAGAACGGTAATTTCATAGGAAGCGGTCGAACGAAATAGAATTCGACGTTCTGCAGCGCCGTCTAGCGGCAAGTTATAACAAAATGGATAGCGTAAAAATATTCTCCGTGTTCACATATCCACACGCACCAGTTATCGTCAAAATAGGTTCAACGGTATTTTCATAGCAAGCGGTTGAATAGAATTCGACGTAATAGAGCGCCACCTAGCGGAATTCGATATTTTAAAAGTATAATATTCGATATTTTAATAGCAGCAGAGATTCATACTTTCCCATTTCCTGTGCTTTTCACTACAGCCCTGTGTGTATAAAATATTTAAAGCGTTTGTTTTCTATAGCAAACATCTCTCCCAGTTTTCCTCTGTGTTTTTCTAAATAATCAAGGCGCCAAAATGGTCCATCCCTTCCGCGGAGCAGATGCTGCTTGGTGTTGGTTGTTATTTTATCTTCGTTTCTTACAGCATGTGCCGAATGGGATTTTTTTTAAAGATCGGACGTTTGTTCACATCTTAACCGTTGTGCATTCTGTTCCTATCGATGTACAAGCATTTGGGTTGTATTTTTAATCCTTTTCCGGTTTTTGAACTGTTAAGTTTTGAAAAGAAAACCAGAATCGACTTAAGATGGAAGAGCATGTGCGATTTTTTTCTTTTTCTTTTTCTTTTTTCTTTTTTACATAGCAACTGTATTGTCTTGGCTATTAGCAGGCCCGGACGGGCTCCGTTGGGGGCCCTCGGGTGGAGATTGAAAAGGGGGCCCCTTTACTCAGGAATTGAGAGGGAATAGAATATTACAACATGTCGTATTTGAAAATGAAGCTTACGTGCCTAACAACCCCGTTGAACTATTTTAGAGCTTCTGGGACGCGTGTCTCTTCCAGGGGCCCCTCGAGCCGCGAGGTTCCTGGGGGACCTCACTGCACCACTGCATAGAGACACGTAAGATTATTGGGAAACAAATAATCCAATTATTCTCATATAATATCAAATGACTAATTATAAAATAGTTTAGCCTCACCATGGCACAGTGGTCATCTCACTGAGAATGGTAGACGGCCGAAGTGTGAGGGTTCCGGGTTCGGGTCCCATCGTGTGGCTGTCTATCCAAAATATTATGGAGTTTTGGTAGGTTTTCTCCAGATGTGACGCGAATACGGGCTAGAACCTCTTAGGAAGTCCTCCTACCAAGGCACTCCCCATCCTTGGCAGATCGCACGAGCGTAGCGTTGCCGTAATTGCACAAATAAATAATAATAATAAAGTAGTGTATGTATTTTTTTTGGGGGGGGCCTCCGGTGACCCTTAGGTCGAGGGCCCTCGGCAATGGCCGACCACCGACCTGGCCAGTCTGGGCCTGGCTATTAGCGTAACTGGTGAATAGAAATCTAAGCTCATTCTTAACCCTTTGAAGCGCGTCGTGGAAACAATCTGAGAGCTTTCATTGCTATTCGATAAAAATACGATTCAATGGTCCCGACGATAGAAAAAGTGTAGTAGTTGCCATCGATCCATTTAACTACCACAAACATGGTGGCCGACGGAATAACTCTTTTCGCGACACAAAGCTCAACAAGTTTTTCCGACCTGGCTCTGCAGCCGCTCAGCCAGTCTGTGCTTCTAAAAGTGGTCTCTAGATCTGTGGCACCTAATGAACGATTCGATCGACCGCCATCTTCCTGGTATTTCAAACGAACGATGACAACGACTGTCCTGTCTTCCATCAGTAAGAAAATGGTTGAGTTTCAAAGGGTTCAATTTGGATTTCAGTCTCACGTTCCTCTCTTCCAGATAAAAAGATAGAAAAAACAAAAATCTCGGCTGTTCGAGCCTCGTCAGGGGGAGACCCCCCCCCCTGATCTCCCCTCATTTTTTAGTTTCATGATTGCCCTATTAAAATGATATTCATTGACTATGTCATTTTATCGCTCCTCTTTCGCGTATTTCGCCTGGTAACCCTATGTTGGAATTTTTATGAGTGTAACCTATTGATAGAAAAATACATGTGAAGCCTGTTCTACAGCTTACGAAATAGTGTCACAATAGATGAAAGCTGTTGTGAACTAATAGTATTTAAATATATGTAAAAAATTTCATGTGAAGCCTATTCTACAGCTTACGAAATAGTGTCACAATAGATGAAAGCTGTTGTGAACGAATAGTATTTAAATACATGTAAAATGATGTCGCATACTTTTATGTCGCATTTTTGGGACACATTTTTCAATAAAGGGTGTTGAGAGATAAAATGACATAGTCATTAAAAACGTCAAGAACACTTCTTCCCCCAGAAATATCTCATCGGACATTTTCCTCTTCCTCTGGAAACCAAAAAATGATGTATCGGAGTGAGTCTCTGGAGATTGTGGATAAAATATGGGTCAGTTCCTAGATTGTATTTCATTCTGTTTTTTTGTTTTTATTTTTTAGCGGAAACTGGCGTCTACGAGACACTCGCCCCATGTTGGACAGCGTTAAGATATATATTGCTCTTAAATCGCTGTTTATGAAACGCTTTCCAAACTCCTTTAACAGAAACACTATGGAGCACTATGAAGTTTAATAATAATTAATCTTATGAGATAATGAATACAATCACTGACAGAAATTTGAAAATTATAATCATGATATTCAGAATAATATACTAATGTCTTTAGTTAGTTGCTAAAAATGAGGAATTTGCAGAAATATGCTATTTATAGATACAGTCCCATACTTAAGTTATTTTGTTAGTTGCTGAAAAAAGAACGTACAAAATCGAACAAATCATTTCCTAGTCTATATTTAATTTTAGTAAAATAATTAAAAGTGTGCATTAAAAAATTAAAAGCTAAATTTAAAACTTTTTATAATGAATTCGTGACTGTCCGCTAAGAGATCAATTTGTATGAAATATTTCAGTTCATTTAGAGCCTGGGATGTTTGCGAAAAATTTAGATTACGATGTTTAGATTTAGATGTTCGATCCAGACTCCCGTTGGAAGATAATTTTAAAAAATAAAACTTAAATTAAAATGTGTAGTTATTGATTCGTTTGTTGTTAGATAAGAGACATAAATAGGCAAAAATGTTCGGTCTATTAATCGGGGAAGCAGCGTGAAATTGAAACAAAAAATAATTTATTTCTCAGTGTCGATCCCGCGGGATTAGGATCGTATTCTCGCGGGACTAGTCCCACAAACATGTGTGCGGGATCCCGCGGGATCGGGACTGCATTCCCTACGCTTTCATTCTTGATCTACTAGAGATAAGTGGGCCATGCCCATTGAAAAAAAATTTCATAATAAAGTGGGAAGGAAAGAGTATCTTAAGAAAAAATACGTCTCGTTATTTTACAAAAAGTGACACTTTTTATACGACCCCTGTACAGAAAAATTCCCAATTGGTAAAATTGGCTCCCCATACACTCATGAGGGGATGTACAAATTTCCAGCCTTTCATCCTAAAACGTCTCCAAACGAGATATTTTATAACAGAGATGGTCAGGGGTTATATACATGCGATTATTGCTAAAGAGCAAAAAATTATTTTCTTTCGTCATTTCTGTACGACACCTAAAACGGGATCATCCTACCTGATTTTTTTCCTTTCGAGAGCCATTGAGAAGTGGTTTAAGTCAACATATGTTTATCTTTATATCACTGACACTTTTTAAGATGTAGTTTACAAATTTCGTACGTCACCTCATGAGTGCATGGGTTACTTTTTACTCATTGAGAACTTTTTCATACGGGAGTCAGGCCCTGATTATGGCAGGGGCGGGAGGGGCATATGCCCTAAGCCCCCTATTTTGAGGGGGGGGCTAAATTTTTACAGAAATTGAATTTAGTTTAAGATTTCGTTTCAATATAGTAAATGCCTAATTTATTTTTCAGTTATGAATATACGAGTTACAAATACCGTATTTACTCACACTTTTTTTGCCAATTTTTCAGGGTGAAAGTGCGACTATTATGCGGGGAAAATCTACTGCATAGTATTGTAACTCTAAAGCTATTTTCTCTACTTCTGAACGGGGATGCGTCTATTATGCGAGGGCGACTATTACGCGAGTAAACACGGCAATAAAAATCTTTCATTTCAATTGTACCTCTCCATAAAAAAAATATTACAGTAGATTAATTTCTGCAAATAGAAGTGGTTACTAGAATGGTTTCCAGATTTTGACTCATTACGCATAAAACTGTCGGACCCGATGAAGTTTTTAACCTAAAAACCGAACCACTGCCTGAGGATTTTTGAGTGGCTACGCAGCGACCATGGGGCTCCAATGAACAGGAATTAAAGGTTACATCAATATTATGGAAAAGTCACGGTTTTAGTTCTACTTTTTTAAGTCTTAATTTTTAATAAAGCTTATTCGGCGAAGCTTTTTACATAGTTTTTAAACTGTTCACAAACATTCTCATTTATCCAGCGTCGTAGTTCATGTAAGATACATTTAATGGCTACATAGATTTGTAAACCCTGCATACGGGAACACAGCGCAAAATACACAAGACGCTAAGGAAACAAAATGTTTGGGGGCCCCATTTAGACTTCTGCCCCCGGTTTGTAATAATCGGGGTCTGACGGAAGTCCTATACAAAAATTAAAAAGTGTCAAAATGAACGTAAAGAGTTTTATCTCCCACTTATCTCTAATAGATAAAGAATTAAGCTGTGTTACCACCATTTCTGGACACTCTGTAAACAAGTATAAAGAATAATTTACTTAATTACTTTAAATTCAGAATTGATTAGCGCTGCCAGTGTTCCAGACATCTGAAACACATTAAATACCACAGAAATTTTGCAAGTTTCATGCCAAATCTATCTATCTCTAATAATAAAAAATGAATGTTCTCCAGACAAATCTACAGAAAGCGGAGCTTTGAAAATTTGAGCATGACTGAGCCCATGACTGCGGTAAAGTGCACCTGATGCTCAGAATTTTGAAATTTTAATTACTTTTCTAACTATTAATTAAAAACCGTTTTATCGCCCGCACAAAATGATTTATGCTTTTGAAATAAAGCAGAAGTTCTATTTGCAGATGCACATGCATTTGAAAAACATGAAATGGTATGGAAATTATGCTGATTTTACGCCAAATTAAAAAGCATTACAAAGAAAAGTCCAAATGTGTTTCTAAAAGTTTATAAATTTCCACATCCTACCAATAATATAAATGTGTACGTTTGTGTGTGTAGATGTTTTTGACTGAATCACACACAAATGGTTGAACGGATATTGGAAAAATTTGCAATGTTTTGAAGATAGCTTATGCCCTGGATTAACATACAGGCAACCTTTCATGCATATAGCATAAATAATTCTTTTACAAAAACACTCAAAAAGGCTAAAAATTCATGCATATAGCATCAATATTTCTTGTACAAGAACACTCAAAACAGTTTGAAAATAATGTCGTAACTGTCTATTCTCCAAATGCCTGAAAAAAATCTAAATTTAGTCTAATGCATTGCTCTAATTCTAATGCATTGCTCTCTATGGAAATTTTATAGCTACTAAACCGATTCTTAAACTTTTTCACTGATTGAAAGTTACACTATCCCTGAGTATTATTGTTTGTTTGTTTGAGGATTAAGACCGATTGACTGCACTAGGGACCTAGGCCTATATGGGGAATTCCTCTGTGGGTAACTTTCTAAGGGATCCTACCCCGTATTTACGCGAGGTTTTGGAGAAAACCACGGAAAACTGCGAGCGGCTAGGTCGAAAGGCGCTTACGTATGTCTTCTTCACACATGCTTCATTCTCTCGGGACCTAACTCTAAAGCCGACGCGGACGAAGTCGGAGGTAGCAGCTAGTTATGTTCTAAAAGTCACTTTATGTTATGTTTCATGGTCACCTTCAGGTTAGTAAAAAAAAAAAAAAAATCTTACTGCAATAATTACTAAATATTTTAAGCTAAAATATAAAGCCCGTTGCGTGGACGCAGTTGCAACGGGCGCTAGAAAAAACATTTCACAAAAACAGGTCTACACTCCAGATTGTTTTTTTTTTTTTTTAGAGGTTGGTTGATTGAGACCCTTAGCCAGGGGGCTGTCGTCTCGATTGTTCCGAAAGGGGGGAAACTTAGCGAAGGAGAATACACTCCAGATATATTCCAGATATATTTAGTCTTCGTCCACTTAAAATTAATAGCTTCAGATTCAATTCTTATTATACCAAAATCGAATTTCACGCTCTCCTGGAAACGTGCGGAAACTTTCCGCATTCGAACGATTTTGTTCTGTAGGAACAGCCCCTCATATATCAAATCTTCAAGCAAAGGAAACCATTTTATGGGTGAACAAAAAATTAAGCTGTGTATTCTGGAAAAACTATTTTAAACGATTGGGATTCGCCATTTTCCTTCCAAAGCCTGATGACCGTGACTTAAAAAACGTCCATGCCCATCGCGACACCCCATTTTGTGACTCAAATGATTCACTTTTTGGACTCTCGGAAATAAAATAAAAGTGAAAAAAGCGAAAAATCGCCCAAAACTGAGGGAACGGCTGCATTTTCAGATTTTTAAAGGAGCGCAGATTGTTTACTATATTTTTATACATGATTATGAACGAAAAATCTGTACATGTACGAATGCGAGCAATGTATTTATAATTTACTTATTATAATGAATACGATAATGACATTAATATTCATTGATCTCATCGTAAAATGATTGACTTTAAACCAAAAATGCGGCGTCATTTCAGACTTCCTTTTGCGTTTTTTGTTTCTCCTTGCAGATTTCTTTTTGAAAAGTAAAAAAAAAAAGCCCGCAAATTGCTATTATTTATTTTTTTAAATTGTGAATAACTAGTTTTTTTCAATAATATTTAGCCTTTATAAATTTAAAATCAGTTGTATGGTGTTTAAAGCATTTAAAAGGTAAATCTCTATTGAACGAATTTTCCATAGAGCGAACTCTTTTCCGGGATTGAGTGACTTTGTTCAATAGAGGTCCGACACATTAGGTTTAGGTGTTTAAAAGCCATATTGAACTATTTTAGTGATTTTTTTTTGGGGGGGGGCTGATTCTTCGAGGGTCCCGAGAGTTGAGGGGTTTCTGGAGTTCTCCGCTGCGCCACTGCGTAAAGACAATTACTGATAAATAAATAATCCAGTTACTCTAATTATAAAGCTGTATATCCATTTTTTATTTGGGGGGGGGCATTCGATCTTCGGCCACCATCCGACCTGGCCAGTCCAGGCCCCAGACCCCCCCTCCCTCATTGAAGCTCGCTCAGAGGTTTTCAAGACGAAAAAGAAATAAAAAACAGTGACACTTACTTCGCCAGTGCAGAAGACTCACTGATGTTCACACGGATGCCTCGCATCTCGGACACGCCCGCCGTTCATACACACCCGGGCCAATTAAGGATCCGCAAGACAGCAGTACGCATAGATCCTAATTCGGACGCCTGTTTGTGTCAGTCATTCACAAATAAATCAGGCGCGCGCGAAGAGAAAACTTCTTCCTCTTCTCTTTTCGCGCGACGTGTTAACTCGGTCTGTTTCCCGGGAAAGGACACGATATCTCTCGTTCTCCGCGCTTCATGAGTTGACGATGACACAAAAGGGTTGCTGAGAATGGAAGGATCCAGAATGAAATAATACTGCCCGGAGAACGTTTATGTCACGTGTCCTTCTTGGAACACTTTATTCGATGGGGTTTACTGTCCGTTTATCGGTTGTTTGGGTACGCCACGGGAATTAAACCTTTAACGCACAGTGTTCCCGCTCTGGGAACACCCAACTCGGACGTTTGGACTGTTGCCAGTCACGAAGAATAGATTGGATTTCTATAAAAATAGTGGCGGGTGACAGAGCTCCACGAGAATGCTTTACTTTTTAAGCACGTCCTTTCCCGTCAAAAAAGGGTCACGATTGTTTTGAACAGCACTGACATCGGCTGAAAAATGGAAGAATGCGAGAACAGCTGGATAGATTGTCAATGCTGAAAAAAGGGCAGCCGTTGCCATCGCTCGACTTAGCGACCAGCAAGAGGGCGGACGATCGAAACGTTCATCGTGTGCCACAGATCGAGAGATCCTTACGTTTCGATCGTCCGCTATCTTGCTGGTAGTTAAGTCGAGTGATGACAATGGCTGCCCTTTTTTCAGCATTGGGAAAGGGTTGTGGGACTTAACCCCTCAAAGGGTTAAGGGAGAAGCGACCACCTCACCCACCCCCCCGGGAAAAAAGGAAATGTAAAAGATCCTATAGGGTGTCCGGCACAAATAGCACCCTGACTTCAAAATTAAAAATTCTCAAAACAAAGATCGATAGAGCAATACAGCAAACGGCAGGTTTGTTATGGAATCTGTAAAAACGAGCCGCCGAGGGGCGGCCAGCTTTGCCGCCCTATACCTTACTGTTCTTTATGATGAGTGCAGTGTTGTCGAAATGATTGGACTCATTTCAACGAAGATCAAGTTGCTTGTAAAGTTAGTTTTTCTGCATTATCATGCATAATAACCTAATATTTATCTTCTATGACGTAATCAAGCTTTACGTGGAATCTCCGAGAGATAGATTCTTCTGGAAACTCCATGTAGTTTCTTTCTTACCAATAAATACAGGCATGACACACTCCCCACCCCCCAATTTCAGTTTCTCATCGAGCATTCGTTGAGTGTATTCGCTGTATTACGCTGTCAATTGTATTGTGCTATAGAAGCGGTATTTTCGCTTGCCTTTTGAAGCCTTGTTTTAAAGTGCTTTGTGTCAATTCTTCATCCCTAATTCTTGAGGGACTGTCTACGAAATACCTCGTATATTTCCAGTTATTTTTTGCCCGAAGAAGTATTTATTTTGTGAACGCTTTTGTACTAAGCGTATTGTTATAATACGTTATACTAGCTGACAGAGCTTGTGGATTTTGTACAGCTGATCGATCGACAAAGTTCTAGAAGCCGTAAAGTTCGTGTTCCATCCCGATAAGTGGAATCTTTACTAGAACTTTCTACACCTACTGGACTATAGAACGACGAGTGGGATTAAGGCCCATTTTGTGCACGAGGTATCTAGGCCTATGGATGGGGTGCCCTACCTGGGGGTCTTTCTAAGGGGTCCTAAACCGTATTTACGCTAAGTTTCGGAGAAAACCACGGAAAACTCCGAATGGTTAGGTCGACGGAAGCGCGATGGGACCCAAACCCGGGACCTTCACACTTCGGCCGTCTACCATTTCCAGTGACATAGCCACTGTGCCATGGTAAGGCCCTGTACAACGGCGAACCCAGTTCACAAGCAGACGGGTCCTCCCATGGTGACTGACGTTACAATTTGACTGCATTTGTAACCTTTGAAATTCACCAGTGGCTTGAAATATATATATTTATTGATTTAAATTGATCAAGAGTATCATAAATAAGTACTATAATGTTATCCATTCTCAATATAAGAAGTCTTTTTTTTTTAATTAAGGGAGATCAAAAAACGTGACTGATGTTACAAAAGTGTAAGATCAGTCACGTTTTTTGATTTCCCTTAATTAAAAAAAAAAAAAAGACTTTTTATATTGAGAATGGATAACAGTATAGTACTTATTTATGATACTCTTGATCAATTTAAATAAATAAATATATATATATATATTTCAAGCCACTGGTGAATTTCAAAGGTTACAAATGTAGTCAAATTGTAACGTCAGTCACCATGGAATGACCCAGAGTATTTCTGCAACAATATGCATAATAAGCTGCCAATCAATAAACATAAATCCTTCTAGAAATACATATTTTTTACTATTTATTTACCAACAATGGGAAGAAGTTTCATGAAAGTAATATCGCTAAAATTTATACGTTCATAAAAATATTTTTTTCTTGTGTGGGGGGGGGGGTCATATAGACCCGAACAGAACCACTGGGTTAGTACGGGAGCACATGCCTGGTTTGCACGGACGGACGGTTTAAACGGACAGACAGACAAACCGAACTCAAACACTTTTCAACCTTAACAAAAAAAACGCTCAAGTGGAACTGGTTTTTAAAAGGGAACACAGTTAAAAGTTTGTAAAATAACGCACGTAAATGGAGAGGAGGGTATTATGGAATAGTCGGGAAATATGGAATACCGAGGTTTCTGCTCTCCCATACAGCACACACAGGTTCTCTGAACGTCTTTAAATGTTCAGACAACTTTCTCTGAACGTTAATAGACGTTCAGAGAACTTATGCGTGCTGTATGGACTGTTAGGTGCTGTTGTCACGTGGGACTGACGCGAACTGCTCAAGAAAGATTCCCGTGTCCTTGCCCCGAAAGATTCCACAACGCAGTGAGAGTGGACCGCTTGTTGTTTTCGTACCATTCTTTACAGAACAAGGTGAGTTTTGCGATTTCCAACAGTTTTTGCAGATGAGTTTTCTAGCATTTTAACGTACTAGTGTACAAGTGACTTGAACATGGATGTTGTGCATAATGTACACTAAAAGAATGGTAGTTTGTTGTACTGTGGTTGATTTTTAACTGGCAGTGTTTTGCCCATCCGTTTAAAGGTTCATTTCCTTAGATGGCGTGTCGGGTATTGTGGAATATTATTGTAATTAGTATTAGTGTAAGTATTAGTGTAATGGATCTAAGAATTCCGGAAAATTCTTCAGATATCAATGAAGTGAAATTTGGATTCAATGCTTCAGATTTTCTCTCTGAGCTTACCGTGACTGTACCGTAGAAGAGAAAGAAGATTATAACTGTCATTTATCTAAATAGACTCGAAGACGAAATGACTTGAGCATGGTCTCAAAAATGTGGTTTTATAGTTAAAAATAACTTTTATGAAGTATAGTTAGTTTTTCAACGGTTTAAACAATATATTCCATATTATAATCCATTCGTACCTTATTTTAAAAAAATATTTTTTTCTATAGGAACAATACCATTAGTTATAGTATGTATTCATGATGATTTTGGAGATTTTATTCAAAAACCTGTAAAGGGAGAGTTAGAAATGCAAATGGTATTCCATAATACCCCCCTCCCCTCTCCTCTACTTATCAAAGTGTACACGTGTTTCGATCGAAAAAATAGGTACCTTCATCAGCACCGGTAAAAGGACATACACAGACTCTTAAATCTAGACAACCTGCCTTTTTACTTTTCAATCTTTGGAAAGAATGTTTTAAGTCTACAGCTCAAGGTCTTGCTTCCCCCCCCCCCATTGCCAGTGATTACGCGCTGGGGTACCTGGCTAAATGAGGAGATTTTTAGGGAACTGCAATGCGAACATGTTGTCAGAATGCTCTTCGTCAGTGGTACGAGAAATTTCTTCAGGATATAAGAGGAAAGCCACTAACAGATAAAGTATTTTATTATATAAATTACATCTATAATGCTATTTATTAGATTTTACTCTCTATTACAATTTATTAGATTATAGTTCTAAATTTATGGGTGGAGCAGGGATAGCAAGCGGATGCACTTTGTAGGCGGGAACTTTCTCCTGGTGTTTACGCCCACATTAATTGCAAGATTGAGCATCTCTAAAATATCTTCTCCCTCTACTAATAAAATACATCATGAAAAGTTACTGAAAAGTGATAAAAATGGGTGGTATCCCTCGTAAATGGTAAGTGATGGGGCAAAATGGAAGTCATATTCAGATTCAGGAGGTCATTAATAAGAATCAGCTAGATTGCTGTCAGGGCATGAATTTTTTTTTTTTTTTTTTTTTAACGGAACTGTTCTAAGAGATCAAGCGGATGCACTTTGTAGGCGGGAACTTTCTCCTGGTGTTTACGCCCACAATAATTGCAAGATTGAGCATCTCTAAATGTGGGTAAGAAACACATTTTTTTAAGCTTCACAAACAGTACACAAAAAATTTAAATAATACACCGTGACCTTTTGAAAGTAATGTTGAATTCTTCTGAAATACTAAAATCCGCATCCTTAAGAATTTGACAGCAAGCGATAACTCATATACTCCTCAGGAAGAGGCGAAAACCTCTTCCTGATGTTTAAGAATGTATGGTCCTGTAGAAAAGGAGAAGAAAAGAAAAAAAAACCGTTACTATATATCTGTTGTTTTAAATGAAATGAGTTTAATTTTAATTTATCAGCCGCTATAAAAATCATGCACAATGCTTAAAGGAAAGAGATCGCTTTATTGTAAATTTTCATTGTGTCAATTCAGATTTTCTTTTTTTCTTTCCTTCTGTTAATTAGCTCCTCCCAAAAAGAACTCTGTGTCCGTCAAGATTTGCCATGACAACACAGCAACATCAAAAATTATCCGCATATTCCATTGGAAAATTGTTCTTCAATTTTCCAGGGAGGCATGTTTGTGAGTATTTTTTATTCAAAATCAAATGAAACTTTGTTTTCTCGTGGAGGGCGTGTCCCAATTCACTGTGTGTGGCATCGGGTACGTAGCCGTAGAGATGGCAGAATGTTCCCCACTTTTCAAACCAATATTTTACATATAGATGTTCTGTTCAGTTTAAACGGAAAACCCAAAAAAAAGGAAGAGGAAAAAAATATAGCATGTCCCAAAAACATTGACCCCGGTTTTTATTGATCTCCCGGTATATATTCATCATAGACATTTATATTGGATTACAAAGCTCGAAGAAAAAAATAGAGTGTTCTATGGAATCGATCCAAATTTTCAGCCGATTAAATTAAATTTCAATAAATACAAAAATTTATTTGTTTACCCAACCCCGCACGGTAAAAATTCCCAATGGAAAATACGTATCACTAGTGTGTGATCGACATTTCGTGGTGGTCAATTCTGCTACTCTATTTTAAAACGTTCGCGGAGAACTGCCTATAGCGTTCTTCCGCGGTTTTTAATTTGTTCTTTAGTGTTGCAGTCCACGCCTCTCAAATAAAATCTATTTTATATATTTAAAAGTACTCAGATTAATTTCTGGTGCTTTGATGCTGATACTCTAAATGTTGATATAAATTTGGTGCTATTTTAAATGTTTTTTTAGGCTATAATGACTCCTTTTTTTGGGATCCGTTCTGCCTTACTTCAGTCTTCAGTACAGATTTGCCCTATATTTTTACTTTTGCCCCATGCGCTTTCCCCTGTATCGAAAGAAAGTGTAAGTGTTATCTTCTTTTCAACATTTACTTATCAAATGTTAACTTTAAAAAAATAAGTCGCTTTTTTATAGAGAGAAAGGGGCAAGAGTTTTTTATTAATATAGAGAAATTGTTTTTACTTTGGCGCCCTTTAATATACGCAAAAAAGTAAATAAATAAAAAATAGTCAGTTGTAGCGTCACAAACACGTCAGAAGTAAAAACTTCTTGTCAAGCTTTCTATACTAATGCAAATAAACACGTTTTCACACATTACTGTGTTTATATTTTTAAAAAATAAACATTTATGAACATTTATTCATATTTTTATATATTTGAAATTCTTCGTAGAAAAAATTTTAAATGTTTTTTAAGGATATTGCACATTTATTTATATTCTCACAAATTCACATATTTTTGTACGTTGGTACACATTTTTATGCAATTTTCATTGGGTTAGCATTGGAAATTTTTTGTTTTTTATTTTAATTGCATTTCAAATTTCTCGCTCGATTTGTGTGCACATTTAAAATTTAAAAGGAGAGAGGGAGTGCACACACAGGCGGCAACGTGACATCGCTTTTATATGCGTACGGTACACATCAGCGACACACGATTTTCTCCGCGTGTTGGATTTTGTTCGATTTAATCAATAATTATTTACGTGATTTTATTAATTATGAATGAAGCTCAGGATTTTAATAACATTTGCATTTTTTTTTTTTTTTTTTTTTTTTTGCATATTTTCTTCTTTTTAGCTTTTTTGTGTATTAGGGCATTTTTATAAATTTTGGGACATTATTTTGTATTTTATGATACTTTTATTAATTTGGGGTCATGTAAGATTTTTCTAATAGTTTTTCATTTTATTTAGTAAATTTCAATATATCCTGCAAACATTTCCCATTAAAACAAAAAACTTATGTGAATGCTCTTTGTGAATGCTCTTTGGAAAGAATGTTTTAAGTCTACAGCTCAAGGTGTTGCTCCCCCCCCCCCACATTGCAAGTGATTACGCGCTGGGGTACCTGGATAAATGAGGAGATTCTTAGGGAACTGTAATGCGAACATGTTGTCAGAATGCTCTTCGTCAGTGGTACGAGAAATTTCTTCAGGATATAAGAGGAAAGCTAGTAACAGATAAAGTATTTTATTATATAAATTACATCTATAATGCTATTTATTAGATTTTAATCTCTATTACAATTTATTAGATTATAGTTCTAAATTTATGGGTGGAGCAGGGATAGCAAGCGGATGCACTTTGTAGGCGGGAACTTTCTCCTGGTGTTTACGCCCACATTAATTGCAAGATTGAACATCTCTAAAATATCTTCTCCCTCTACTAATAAAATACATCATGAAAAGTTACTGAAAAGTGATAAAAATGGGTGGTATCCCTCGTAAATGGTAAGTGATGGGGCAAAATGGAAGTCATGTTCAGATTCAGGAGGTCACTAATAAAACATCAGCTAGATTGCTGTCAGGGCATGAATTTTTTTTTCTTTTTTTTTTAAGCGCATTGTTTTTAAACGGAACTGTTCTAAGAGATCAAGCGGATGCACTTTGTAGGCGGGAACTTTCTCCTGGTGTTTACGCCCACATTAATTGCAAGAAGGAGCATCTCTAAATGTGGGTAAGGAACACTTTTTTTAAGCTTCACAAACAGTACACAAAAAATTTAAATAATACATCGGGACCTTTTGAAAGTAATTTTGAATTCTCCTGAAATAATAAAATCCGAATCCTAACGAACTTGACACCAAGCGATAACTCATGTAGCCGAAAACCTCTTCCTTATGATTACGCCCACATCCATTGTAAGAAAAAGGTATGAATTTCGGTGGTCAAGAAACACAGTTTTAAGCTCCACAAAACGTAAAAATAATAATAATAATAATAATAATTTAAATAACCCATCGTGATTTTCTAAAGTAGCGATGAATTCTGCTGGAGTAATAAAATCTGAAACATGAACAGTATTTGGGCATGTAGGTGGAAACCTCTTCCCGATGTTTACGAGCACGTCTATTGTAACAAAAGGTTATGAATTTCAATACTTCGATAAGTAGGAAAGACAAACAGGGCCGCGTTACTAATTTGTCCTAGAGTGGCATTTTCTTTTCTTTCTTTTTAAATCACGGGCGGTATTGAGCTGATGCAAACCCTTTTCGCCCCTCCCCTTAATTTTTTGTAAAAAGTATTTATCCACGATTGCATTCATTTCCTCGAGACTGGTCACACCCAACTTTTGGGAAGTAGCCATTTGGCTGGGCGAGTGACTGTGGATGCCTCCCCCAATCACATGAACTTGAATTTTATGTTGAAAAATTTACTTTATATAAACATTAAAGAACATCCAAAAAATTTTGCTACTTATTGCCCTTGGTTTTTTATTTAATGTTTTTCTCTAGAATACATTTTTTTAAAAACTGTCAACGCATTAATAGTACGCATGGACATGTAAACATCAAAGTAACATGAGGGAGTGCATGATTTTAATTTGTCCTATGTCATAGATGCAGGACCTAAATCACGTCCTGAACACATACTTTGAAGCTCCGCAAACGGTAAACAAAAGGTTCAATTAAAAAATTAGATAATGCATTGTAATCGTTCCAAACAATAATGAATTTTATTAAAATAATAAAATCAGCATAAAATCTAATTAAGTGAGCAATAAGTGCGTATGTAGGCGGAAGCCTGCTTCTCAAGTTTACGCCCACTTCAATTGTAATAATGGTTATAAATTTCTGTAGATAAGAAAAACAGAGTTTTAAGTTCGACAAAAAGGCAAAGAAAAAATTTCAATAAACATAGAAGAAATATAGGTGGCCCCATTTTTCTCAATAAATCTCTAGAGTAATGACTCAATCTTTTAGAGAAACTCATTTTCTATTGTGCTTAAATAAAACGCAATGAAAAATTTTCCTTTTTGCAGTTTTACAGTGCTCAGTAATTTTTTTCATTTATTGAAATAATAGTTTTTTTTTTTTTATACAAGCAGAAGGAAAAGAATTCATTGCTAATTTTGGGGGCGTGACCTAAAGAAAAAAGGCGAAAAATCTGAAAAGCTTAGGGATCTGGTCGAAATTCATTTGTAACTGCATTTTAACAATATCTTTTTTCAACGATTAACCCTTTCGCTTGGACTGCATCTTATTTCCGGCATTTGGAATTTAATTTAATTTTAAGCATCCGCCCTCCTAAGAAAATTATAACGCCTACTTGCAAAATAAATTTTATTTTTTTTAATTTTCGACAGGTCACTTGCTGTGGGGAGAAGGATATTTAAAAAAAATAATGTTTTATTTCTGATAGATTCCTCAAAATTCTAACTTAATAGGGAATATGATTGAACTGAACTATGTGAGGGGTTTTTTGGAGTTCCCACACTAGAAGCTTTACCTTCCTCCACAGCGTGTAGTTGAACGTTTGTACCTGTTAACCGTGCAGTAGAAAGGTTCTCAAACAGGACGAGGAGTTAAGCATTTCTTTTTCCAGCCGCCCAGGTGGTGTAGTGCCTTAAGAACCATTCCATCGCGCCTGGGTCCGGGTTCAAATCCCGGCTTGGGCATGGATGTTAGCTTGTACGTTCCTTCCTAAGGGGTAACGTTGCCACCCCCTCCTCAGTGCTTCCATAATAAAATGGCCAGTCATTCGGGCCTTAGTAGCGGCAAAATGCTTGATGAGCAAGTGCCCGCCCATTGTGGCGAATCCATTTCTTTTCTTCAAAAAAAGTGATACAGTAAAACATCGCCATAACGATATTCGATACAACGATAAATATCTCTATAACGGTAAAATTTTTCGGTTCTGCGGGATTTCTATACAATATAATCTCTCCTCCGTATAACGATACGTCCCTCTATACAACGATAATTCTATTCCCTAGTAGCAATAACTCATCGGTCGATGAGAGGCGGGTGAGTTAAATCCGAGGAGAAGGAGCAATGGCCGATCACGGCTTTTCATCCAAAAAAGGGGAAATTTCATCGGCAACTGGTACAAAATGTCCGCTCGGGGGACCATAAAGCCGATCATCGTTTCCCGATGACACCGATGAAATAACGAAAAGAAACCGATAAACTGTTTAAAATATATTTGTTAATAAAAAATAAACGACTGGCAGCAAAATTTTCAAAAAATGTCCGTTCTGTTTATTATATTTTCGTTTTTTGTATGCTAAATTTCCGTTTTTCTGAAAAAAAAAAAAATTCTTCCTCCCCCGTGCCCGAACACTGAGCGTACTGATTACGAGATAAGCGCGCTACCCCTAGACCGTCGAATCTTGTCATGTACAAGGCAAAGTGTGAAGTATCGGTTATTTTAGTCTCAGATTGGGACTTAGGGTGAAATTTTGACAAAGTGTTGTTCAGCTATTATTAATAATAGTCAAATTATTCGATTGGTAAGAAATTAATTTCACTTTTTATCAATGTATGTAAGTAGCAACAACATTCATAATTTAAAAAAACAATATTGCCAATTGCATAGGAATTTTAGTGTGATTTTAACTTTCATATTTCTTGGATAACTTTTAAAATTTAACTGATTTCTCTTCTTGCTGTTTACATTAAAGAGGTTTCAAAAGAGTTGCTCATTGTAATGAAGTTTCCGTTTTTCTCATAATGCAGCTGACGCTCAAATAGATTTCTTTTCTTTTTTTAAAACACATTTTTAAAAAATTATTTAAATATTACAAACGATTTTTATATAATAAACACTTACATTTTTTTTGTAAATATTTCTTTTCAAATTTAAATTTTGTGGGAGGGGGAAAGGGGGGGATACCACCCCCCTGCCCCCTCCCAACCCCAATACAAGAAATCTGAAGTAAATTATGCGATTAATTCAAGAATTGTTCAAAATTTCCCTTACATTATGCAAAGATACATCTAAATTACGCAAATATTTATAGGAATTTGGGTAAAGTGTAAACCACTGGGGACACCTGCAAGGCCCGCTGACTATAGAGCTGCAGTTTCGGATAAGATATTGTTTTTCGGTTTCCCATCGGCGAAACTGCTCGTCTAGATCACTTCTATCCATGAATAAAAATTCATCTATTGCAGATAAACAAAAGTGCACTTGCCGATGACTGAATTTGACGAGTCGATGAGTTAACGATGAGTCGATGAACGACCGAGCAGAAAACAAGCAGTCATTGCTACTAGGGTTGAGTCCCTAAGCATCGTTGTATCGAGATTTAACTGTAGTAGAGAATTTTCTAATTTTGGTAAAC